>JAULBW010009273.1:0-115313 GCA_032358265.1 Vaucheria bursata
TTTGTGTCTTCTTTGGGTTTCTGGTGATGTTTATTATTGGTTATATGCATAGTCTTTAATATATTGATTCCTAACAACATCAAACAAAACTTTGATCAAATGATATGGTAATTGTTTCTACTCAGTGGTACAGTATGTTAAGCTATTAGGAATGTCAATGCAAGCTAAACTTGCGCTTCTGCTGTAGAAGTTTAGCCATGCCATTACAACTTGTTTCAACTGTCTGAGTAAGACAGGTACTCAATGTAACATATTTTTGGTTTGTCTGGCACAGTGCTAGGAAAATACAAATGCAATAACATAAGAACAGAAATAGTATTTCATATTAATCTGCATCTGTTGATGAAAGCGGGATGACTTTTGCAACAAATAAAAGTTGATAGAATGAAGAACAAGGTTCAATTCTTTGAACTATCTTGAAAGTGAAACTGAACTGAAACCAATATAAAAACATGGACAAACATTACTGCAGCTACATAAAACAAGAACTAACTCTTAATGGAGTTTTCTAACACACATACAGTGAGCCAGTGGGGACTGCACTAGAATCTGATAAGCAATGAGCTCATCTACAGATTCAACTTGGCACTGTCAATTATCTAATAGAATCCATTAAAGTTGTAGTTGATATGGGTGTGAAAAAGTTACTAGTTAATCAAAAATTTATTAAACCTTTCAGCATATCTACTCTGACATTAGCAATCCTACTATCTTTAAGTCAATCGATGGAAGCTCACTAGCATCTGGAAAAATTTCAAACTACATGATTCTAAACATAAGAAACTAAGAGATCAGATTTTCATGTAAGTATTTTATTTGCTACTTAACTGCTACGACAAGTCATCTTAGGTAAAAATTGGTTTTGAGAATTCAATCATCAAATCAAGTGAAAAACTTTATCCATATGCTTTTACATCTTAAAATATCCAAGGCTAAATACCTATATTGGTAGTGCAGTTGGTTTGGCTAACAATGGTGATATTATGTAGCATTTCAGCCACAATCACTAAATTTTTTCTATCTATTTCAAGAGAAGTTAGTACCTGAAAACAACTTTGTCAAATTCATTTGTGATGATATTCTGTCAAGTTTTGATGAAATAAAAAATTTTTTTGAATTTCAATAATCTCAATATCACCAATTCTATTTCATATTTTTAAAAAAGCAGATTTTTTACCTGAAAAAATTAATGCTCCATACTGTTACTCATATCTAAATTTTATTACCCCTCAATGGAAAGACTTTACTGGTATTAAGAAACATATGGCAACCAAACCTCCTCTTGCACACTTTTTCATGTCACATCCCTAAGGGATTTGAGCAGCATGTGCAAGTTTGATTTGATATCTGTACATGAATTCCACTGGCTTTCTGCTGTGCAGAACCTCCACTTTAAAGATGCATAGAATGTTCAGCGCTGCATTGATATTGCAATTCAATGTCTTGCACATGCGTGTTGCTAATAAACAATGCAGTGCTCCATGAACTGCCATGCTTCTGCCTTTGCTGAACATTAGGACTGCCATACTATGACAGCTGTTATAAAGCTGACTGGTGTAGTTTTTGTTAATATTGTACAACTCTACCCCTCCTTTTTTCAGTGCTTGCTTGACTTTATTGACTGAGCCTGGGCAGTGACCCCACAAACAACTACTGAACATCTTTGTGCCTAACGTCATAATGACAGGATGGTCATCGTTTTCCACCCTCTCAGTGATGCGCTTGTAGATGTTAAACATTACTCATTGCCATAGGCAGTGCAGCAAGAAGTGTAGACTGCAAGCACACTGCCACCCGTCCAGTACCAGTAACCTGTCAAGGAACACAAACAGCTTGAAGATGTGGGCCATCATGAAGAACATACTGGGTGTCTTGGCACTCAGAAGCTGGTTCGGTGCCTTCTGAAGGTCTGCCCAGCTCATCCACAGCCTTCTCTTTGCTCCTGCCTTTTTAAGGTCAATTTTCTGTTGGTAATCATTGTTGTTGTAGCAGGAAAACTGTTGCTTTCTGTAGTCTCCCACTGATACACAATCAGCAAGGTTGCTGTAGTCAGGATTGATGCTAATGATGCACTTGTGTTAAAATTAACAATTGCACTGATGCATAATTCAAGAAGTCAGAGAAGACAAGGAACAAAAATGTTACACAAAGAATACAACTATAATAATCTTATATTATGTGTTGACAACAGTTTATCTTGTCAGTACCTTACAACTTATTCTACATGCATACAAGACAAATTAGTTCAAACTATAACTACAATTCCTTGATACTCAAGGTTGCAGTCAACAAACTATGCAACCGCAGCACGTATCTCAGGAGTAGGGGAACTTGCTTCAAGGACTCTCACATGGAAATTTATTTGTCTCCTCCCACCTCATGTATCATGCAGTGCATAAAGTAACATTGTGTCTTGTTCCTGTTCTTGGTCTAGAACTTCTGGATCAATGTGTCAAAGAATATCTTAAAGGTCTTGCTGACCTAGCAACTGATACTGAGTGCAACATGATCCTTACATGCCATTATGTAGTCCTTGCCAGTGTAGTTGAGCATTTGGTTGATATGTTGGTGGTTGAACCTATCTATGTTGGATGGTTGCTAGTGCTCATAGTTCTAATGGGCCTTGCCAAATTTCTGCAAAGTACATACCAAAGCTAACCCAGCCACAATAGTGAAGGCTGTGTAGTAAAACAATTGATTCATCTGATGAATCTCTTCTTCCTCCTCCAGAAGTTTAAAAATGTAGCAGTTGAGGAAGCAGCTGGCCTTAATGGAGATATGTGTGATACCATGGATGTGGGTTTCTATCTCCCTGATCAACTTGTTACAACAGAGCATGTTGAGGGTCATCTTGACTGTGCTGTTATGAGTTGTTTTCTGTCCAAGAAGTCTTTCTGCAACATTTGGTCTGGCTGTATACTTGCAAGGCTGAATGACAAATTTATTGTTGTTATCATTATCCTGGTACATGACTGTTAGAAATGTAAAAAGCAACAGAAACGCAAAAAAACTGTGGTAGAATGCATGCATTATTACATGCTGAATTGTGTTGACAGAAGTAAGATAACTTCATAAATACAATAAGAAATATTACCTTACTGGCACTCCACTTTTTGAACCCCTAACTTCAAAGTCTAAACTGAAACTTCTATTGTCATAATCTGTACTGAGACTTCTATTGTCATAATCTGTACTTAAACTTCTATTGTCATAATCTGTACTGAAACTTCAACATAGTTTGAGAAGAAACATACTGCAGCTAGAAAACAAGATTAACTCTTAACAGAGTTAGCTCCAACAATGACCAACTGATGGTAAGAGGTTGGGAGAGTAAAAAGCAAGATATAAATATTTCAAAAAAAGTTTTCCAATTTGAGAAATATTTTGTGATGATAAAAGCTTAGTATGGGTAATAATTTTGACATTCAATTGGGGAAAAGAGGTGCCTTGGAGATCAACAATCCTGTTATCTGAATCTGACCTAGAAAGCTTTTATTTATTTTGATAAAAAACCGTAAAAGGATTTCATATGACCTTCACCATTACTTGAGGGTAACCAAATATTATTTACTTGAAAAATGGTGGTAATCTTATACCACTAGTTAGCTATCATGACTTTGATGTAATAAGTAGTAAGTACTGATATTCTCTACCGCTTATCCCTGAAATGCTACATAAGTTCTAAACAGCCCAGGTTTTCAATAACCAATCTACAGGGAGTCCATAGTTTGAAATGAATCTGTAAAAACAATGATTGAAAGATTGCTTTCTGTTCTAGATTTTGATACTTTGAGCATTAAATAATTTCTTTTGGTTTGACTGATGTGCCTGCATTTTTCCAGAACTGAAAAACAAAATTTTTCATATCTCATTAAATAAGTTTTATGCTATTTATTTAAACAATTTTCTGATTTATTTTAATATTTGTAGAACAATATTTCTGTCAGGCAAATTAAGTTTTTGAGATATCTACAGGAAACTCTAAAAGTCAACTTATAAAAAAATACCATTTCAATACCCTTGATTGTTTTTCTAGGGTATATTTTTTTTGACTCTGGCATTAGTGTCAATTAAATAAAAAATGAGCACTGAAATTGACCTACTCCATATTGTGCTAAGACTTTACAATCATTACTGAAATTTGCCGTTCTATCAAATATTTATTCCTTACTATTCAAAAATTATCCGCACTATGCTAAAAATTTTTGGATAGTACCAAAAGTTTGACTGGAAGCAAATGTGCTTAGTATTACTTAGAATACTTAAATCAGGATTGAGTACTAGGAACACAATAGTTAAAATGCAAAAATAAATGGACGAGAATTAACATAGATATGTTGCATTCAGTTATTTGCGTTGATAGAAGTGAGAACATTCTATCAACACAACAAAATGCATGTAAGCTAATTACTCAAAATGCATGACTCTCCTTGAACTTCTACTTATGTGGCTCTCCTTGAACTTCTACTTATGTGGCTCTCCTTGAACTTCTACCAATGTGATTTACCTCAAATCAGAATTGTACAAATCCTCTTGAATTGTATAGTTGCACAAATCTTTCTGAATTGTACCGCAGCTATAAACGGAATTAGTACTTTAGGAAGTTAATTCCTAACATTGAGTTCTATAACTTGTATATCATGTTAACACATTGAAACCTTTGCAGTTGAAGCCAATGTATCTGATTTGTGATTAAAGGCATATTTTTTGAGGCATTGGTGATTCTGTTCATTCCACTGCCAACTATTTGCAAAAACTGTCAGTGCCTAAAACAAAGTACAGAGTTTATGGAAAGAACTCTTAGCTATTACAGTATACATCTATCTAAAATAATCCTTGCTACTCAGTAGCTCAAAACCTGTCAATGTTTCTACAGATCATTAAAATTTGCTTCATTTTTCTAGTTTCATGAAGTTAAACTATAGCCAAGTTTGGCAGTCTTTTTTACCTTGTGATTTTTACTCTCAGATTATCCCTTGTCCTGAAAGAAAGGGAGAATTCTAATACCTTGAGACCCCAACCCGATTATCAGCTCTGCAAGTTCAATTTCCAATTCAAAGGTCAAGCACATGTAGCATTACAAAAAAAATCTTTTAGTTACTGCAACTAGGAATCAAGCTTATCAAGTACATTTGGAGTGAATAAAACTTTCCTAAGTTTAGGATAAAATAAGTCAAAAAATGGTGAACATCAGTGAATTATCTAGCTTCAACAATTGTGTAAGTTTTAATTGATGTAATCTTGTTTCAAAGGAGTTTCAAACTAATATTCTTGAAGCTTGTAATGGCTCTCCAGTTGCTAGCAGTAGAGGTATGCAAAAAACACTTGAGTTTATTGCAAAGGTGTTAGGATTACTCTGTTCATTGGTAGCTGAAGGGACTTCTATTTGATTACTGTTGAAATTTGACTGTAGTCATTTATCAACTATCTTTATTATATCCTTAGCAATCGGAAGTCTTGCTTTGGATTACACAGGAAAACCTCAAGTTATTGTATTGTATTGAACAAGTATATAATACTTACATATTACTTGTCTTATCTAGTTCTTCTTTTTCTTTTAGTTAATTGTTGTTGAGTTAATTGCTAAGTTTGGTACATGATTGTAACAGAAAAAGTGCTGGTGGCCCTCAATGTGTAAGGACTGTAAATTGTATGTGAAACTGTGTTATGCTTGCAACATGTCCAAAGCAGCTTGAACAAAACTAACCAATTTTCTTCACCTACTACCTATTGTTCCCTGGATCTTGGAACAATACTAGTTGACTTTATCATAAATCTTCCATCTGCTTATGGTAATAACTATATTTTTATTAGAGTAAACTCATTTTTACATACTTTTCATTTTATTGCCTGCAGCAAAAATAGTAACTTCATCCCAATTAGTAGACCCATTCATCTATTATGTCATGCATCTTCACTGGTTTCCCAATAATAATGTTCTGGATTGGAGACCAGTCTTTATACCTCAGTTCTGCTCAGCGTTACTGTCTAATTACACTATTGCTTGGAATCAACCTTTTGTCTACTACCCCCAGTCTCATATTCAAACTGAGTGAGCAAATCATATATTAAATTAGCATCAGATATCATTTTTACATTTTAACCAAACAAAATGTGTTCAAAACATATCAAAGATTGAGTTCTGTTACAACTCTTACTATTCATATATCAGCTAAGATGGGTCTATTTAAAGCCATCTATGGCACTGATCCTCTTGTTGGCTGATCTACCAAGTTTCTTCCTCAGCCACCTCCTAATAGGACAAAGTGTAATAACACCAGAAGACATGCTATAGTTTTTGGGGGGATCTCTACTTGCATTACAAAGAATTAGTATTTGCCGTGGAAGCCTACAATTTAGACAGCTATTTAAATAAACTTTAAATTCTAAAGCTGAGTACCATGGTTAAGAATGTGTTTTATTCCCAGCAAACTTTTTTTCCTAAAGTAATTGCAATGTCTCTGATCTTTTCAAGTTTTATAAAATTTTTAAAAACTGATATTCTGTAAACCATTTTTTGCATCAATAGTAAATCATTTTGAAAAAAGTTTTAATACCACTAAATTGCACAAATAAAGAGCAGTTTGGCTTAGTGTTAAATTTCTACAAAAATCTGCTAATCTGGAGTCTTTTATAATTATGAAAAGGTTCTGATCCAAGAGGTGACAAAAGAAATGGTAGTCTAACAAATATAAAGTCTTTTGCTGGAGAGCAACAGAATACCAGCTGATTTTGATTTATTTTGTGAATAAAACATGTCAAAAAAGATACTGTTCAACTGCAGACAAAATGATTGATACAAACACTCACCATAAGCAATAGTTACTTTTTTGACGTTTGTAGATATAATTTTAGATGTTTATTGTAGACTTTAGCCCCAACAACTAGGAAGAGCAAATTTATGACATCCGCCTAAATGACAAACTTGATAAATCCATTGTATGAATCTATCGTCTCAGATCAATATTGCATTACAAACTGGTTTGCTCAAAGAAATTTAGATAAAATTTTATTTTTTGATTGAAACACAACTCAAATGTTTTTAATTAAGTTAGTACAATTTTACCTACAGCTTTTTGCAACAAATCATTGATATTATCTCTGATGGCACATGCCAATAGTATAAGTGAGAATATTTTTATAAAATAGCAAACCAAAAGAACTTGAACACTCAGAAGCAACTTATTTTGTATACATCCAATAAAATTGCTAATATAGCTGTTAGGAATTGACTTATATTTTAAGTTAATTCCTTTTTTTATTTTTAGCTGCAGATGTTCCTATTTGGAACATCCTTTACTTTATGCTAGTCGCATTCTCAATAAGTGGCTAGTCATACTATAGGTCTGAAATTAGTATCGTTGTGTTGGAAAAATGTAATCACTTCTTACAATACAGTTTGAGATATAATGTACATTTGAGTTGTTACTTTCTTGCATTATTTGCCTGTTTTGTTGTGTGTCACGACAAAAGCTTAGATACCTTACTTTTGTTATTGGTTGGGCAAACATTTGCATTGAGTTCAAAAGTATTGTCCTGACCAATGTTCCCCTATTGAAAATGTGCCTACGGCAGACACAACTTTGGAGAGCATGCTAAACAATTGTACAGAATATTTAACCTCATTTGTATTTTACTTTCAGTAAAAACCCATCAATTCAGCACAAATTTTTGTTTAGGTTAGGCTACTTGAAGGTTTTCTAGCTATAGAAAAATTCTGTTGTATGGGGCAAACAATGCATACTCTGTAATCAGTCAACAAGACACAAGATAGATGATTGGCAAACAAGAAAATGCACAAAAGATATGCACTTATATTAGTTCCTTACGACATTGCAAAGAGTGATCTTAACGGCGTCAAATACGTATTTACTCGTTTTGGATGAGTAATACTCGATATGATTTGACTTAGCCGATGTAGTTGGGAGGTTTGGTTCCTAACATACTTTATCTTGTGATATATGTACTGGTTGACTAATCTAGTACCACATCTTAATATAAAACAGTTCATGTCGTACAGTTTATGACTTAAAAATATTCCAATGTAGACAATACTAATAACAAGTACTAGTGCACTATTCAAGTAGAACGAACCAATCGTCGTAAGCATTATATCAAATTCATGTTAGCAGACGGGACTTGATGAAATATTAGAAAAGCAAGACTAAAACATATATCAAAAAAATAAAATTCTTACGTGCTGAGAGTCAATGTCGATAGATTGTCTCACCATTTATATAAGCTATTTTTTAATTCTTTAAAAACATTATATTCATATCTTTATTATTATTCTGAAATTCTCCTTGATTCTGAATTTTGCCCTCCCCCCGTCGAAAATTCCAAATTTATTCAAGAAATTTCACTGGTATCCAAGAGGACAAAGATACCTTGAAAGATGTGAAAATCCTAGAAAAACTTTAGTTTCTAGCTTATATCTCTATATAAACTGATCGTGGAATTTTACCATGTAATACTCAAGAAGGGTGTACATCCGAAATGCATTTTCTGATAATCCATTGAATAGCAGTGTTGAAAAAATGAATAAAAATTGTTTCCAAAGGCTATAGTTGAATCAAAAAAACAGTAACTGAGACTTGATATTCAAAAATAAACTGTTAAAAGCGCAAATATTGATCCGCATAATATGTTTTTCTATATTATGGATGGATATAGATTTTAAGTTGATGTGGAATAATTTTTTTCGCCTACCATAAAAATTGGTCGATATTGAAATGCACTTCAGAATTCATACAGAATTGTGTCCAAAATCGCTGTTTAAGTTTTATGCAGATTGTTTCTTAAATAATCCTGTATATTCAGTATGGCTGCAATCGGAAAGAATGTTGCTCTAAAAGAAGTGGATGAAAACTAGGACTCACTTCATAAATTCAAGTAAAGTTCGAGTATAACACTTTCTTAGTCTTATGGCATAAACGATCGTGTTGTGCCATGTTCTGAATCAGATTTCCATATGTAACAAACCAACTTGGTAGCTTTTAAATGTTTGCTATATCCAAATGAACTTACTACAGTTTCAACATAACTATGTATATTAAATATTACTGATCAAATTTTGCAGTAGCATTTTAATTTGTTGAGTGGATTGGACACCATGAAAATATTAACAATGAAATGTATGGCAAAGCTGAATGCATCTCGATTCATTGAAGATTTATATAAATGATAAAGCATAATGGTTAAGATAAGAAACATACAAGAGGATTAGCTGAAGCACAAGTGTATTAAAATCCACACAAAATGATGAGCTTCTATCACATATCGCTGCACAAGAAATAAATAGGCACACATTAATGCTTACACTTTCATTAAAAATTTTAAAAATTCTTACCCTGCAAATCTTCGATCGTTGAGGCGTGCAATTCGCATCTGCTTTCTGGCTTGAGTAGTTTTCCTTTTTTTCTTTTCTTGGGTTGTTTCAAAATGGCTTCGGTGTTTCAGCTCCTGTAAATGACCTGATTGAGCAACAGCGCGCTTAAAACGCATCAAAGCTGATTCGACACTAAAATAGAAATGATTTAATCAATAAAAAAGAGATAGATCACTGAGACGAAAAGTACAACTTACGATTCGTCTTCGCCAATTTCAACTTCGACCTCCATGGACATTACTACGCACATTAAAAATTGAAATGAGCATTGATAAAACTCTCCATAATAAATTATCAAGAAATTCGATAATACCTTTATTTGAAGAAGAAACTCGATTTCTTAACTGGGCGCCATGAAACGAGGACATTGAGAAGGCATGCGAAACAGAAGCCAACACCAATAGACAGAATATTGATAAAACCTTCATTCTTTTCTAGTAAGCTTCAAATTTAATAGGCACAATATCAGTTTATCAACAAAACGTGTGGTACGTCGTTTGTTATTACACTTTAATGTGTATGAAAATATGGACATATTTTTTGTCAGTAAGAGTAATGTAAATGTTGCTGAACAGTCTTGCAGCAACTTTCTTCCTTGTTTTTTCGTTGGCAACATAATTGAAAAGTTTCTGCCCCCAAACTTTATCATTTTCCATCCGTTTCTTAGCTGGGCTTAATCTCACCCTCTCTAAGTGCCTCTTTCAGCTGAGCAAGTTAATTAAGAGTTTTTTCGTCCCCCGAAAGAATTATTTTGTTCTAATAGAATATATTTGTAAAAGGCTTTGTTCGATGTGCCAAATTGCTTTGCCATTGAAAAGAGCGCTGAAGACTGTTTTGCTAAACCTGTTATATAGGTTTCTTCATTTTTACTATTGCTGGATACCTTATTGAGCAGTCTTCGTTGCAACATTTCTAATGTTGAAACATGACTGAATCCCCCCAGACATAATGTAACACTTACTGGTGTGATATTACTCGATGAATCTCATTATTACTAAGATTTTGTGACTGGAGATATGCAGGATATGAATGATGTCCACCTAACTGTCACTGTAATATTACTCTGATATCTTCACTACCGCATGAAACAACTGCAGAACATAGAAGTTTATTTGATTTTGCTACAGAAAAGTACTGTTGATAATGAATATGGCTCGCGATGTGCATTAAATGTATGATGCAGTAAAAACCATACATAGTCCAAAACATTCAATCTTTCAATTGAAAAAAACTAAGTAAAAGGTAGTACTTAGTTTATCCTTTAAATAATGTTTTTGTCAAAACAAGAACTATAAATACAATTCTGTTATCTATGCAACTATTTGCAATTGCAAACATTTAGCTGAGATTTCAGAGATTTCATCATTACCAGTGCAACTAATGGTACCATCAGAGAAGCTTCCCCTTTATGAAGCAAACAGAATTGACCGACATGATAAGTTGAAACTCATTTTTAAGTAAATCTGCTAGACAATAGAATTACTTTGTATATCAAAATACAAAATTAACTTGCAATAAAATAGGACAATTTTATAGCATATTGCAAAGCCCTCAACTAACTGAAACTGATCCTCCCAGAGGCATTAAATTGAAAAAATTCCAGTACTTTGCTATGCATTCTAGCCAAAACTACATAATGATCCCACCATATTTAGCTTTGAAAAATAAACTGTGCCAAATTACTAAGGTAATAGTAATGCTTCACAAAACTTGTCTATAGCATATGCTCATAACAATGATTGAGCAGAGTAACCGCCTTTAATTTTTACTTCCAGGGAGAGTAAGTAAGAAGTGTTTATTTAGAAATTAGATCAGATTTTTTGTTTATGTTAAATGTTTGAATGCGCAAAATAGAATTATAAAAATTCTATGAATAATAGTTCCAGAATATGCCTAAGCTGGCTATTAAAAATCTACACAGATTGGGTACTGCTAAAAATTTAAGGTATTTGGCAAGAGTACAACTAAATTTGCTGCTAAACTTTCAGAAACACTTTCAGAAATATATATTTTCAAGTTTTTAAATACCATTCTGTAGCCAATACTTTGGTGAAAGTTGCCACATTGTTGCAAAATTTAGCAAAATTCAAATTAAAAGATTAATCGTTTGAGATACAGATAGTGCTAGCTTTTTTGTATGTCAGATGATTTGCTCAGTTTTCCATCTGTGGTCAATTGGCTAAGAGCTTAATAATAAAAAGTTACAAAGCTATCTCATTGTACTGTGAAGTTTTTTTATTGAGTTCAACCAATCCTATTGATGCTGGTATCCCTTATGAATATCGGGCCACTTAGCACTATTAGTATATCTCTGTGCATATTCTTCTACTTTTATTCTAATTTCATATATATTACGCTACAAGGAGTTCATCCAATTCCTATCATTTTACTTGAAATAACTTCTCTTCAAAAGTTATTCCGAAAATTTTAGTTTTTTACATGACCGATTTTTGGACCAAGTCATTGAGTTGCCATTTTGTGGAAGCGGGACAGTCTAATTTCAAAAAATTGTAATGGAGTGCTGGTGAATGCTCTGAAGTGGCCTGGGTTTTCTCCTTAGTTTATGTTTTACCCAACTTGAAATTTAATCTCAGTTTAATTATTCAAGAGCTAAAATTTCGATAGTAAACATAATATGTGTAAAGCAGCACATTGTAGTTCTATTCCTAAACATGGCATTTGTTAAAATCTAGTTCTCCTCAATGCCAAATACTATGATATTTTGTATATTTTAACAACTTGACCGAAATTTTTAAAGAAAAGTTTTAGAAGTATACAAAGTAATTCGGAGTAGGTTTCCTTCAATAATCTAGTGATACTCATAATCAGAGGACACATTACTTTTTAGAGAAGAAGTAACTTGATCCTTCTATATTCGAGCCATATGTTGCAATAGAGTAAACTTGGATTATGACAAATATGCTGTGATGACCGAATTGATTTGCTATATCCAAAAATCATTACATTTTAAAATCCAAAGCTGAACTTAGCACAATATAACTTTTCCATCACACGATAAGCAGAAACTCGTTACAAGCAAATTGGTTACATTCGAAGTAAATGGCAGTGCATCTCGGACATCAGCACTCTATACAAAATTTTAAAAAATTTACTTTGACATTGGGCTCTATAATTTGTCCATTAAAAGGGAGGCTGCTCATGGAAAAAAATATACAATTGCCTCCCTCCGACTTTTCCCATAGTATCTTGAAGTTGCGAAAGAGTCAAATTAGATAACTCATATATGCTGTCACTGGTCCTCATGAGGGCCCTATAGTTATTGGCCGTAACTCCTGGCAATTTTAGCAGCAATTCCTTAGCGGATGAATTCATTTCGGTACCATTTTCCAAATCTTCGGAGGAATCATTTCCAGCAGAAAGTGCCAACTGAATATCAACAGGAGACTCACGGTACAGCAGAGAAGCAAATATATCAACAGTAACATGCGGAGATCTAGACCAAAGTAATCTCAACTGAGGAAAATTCATAGTCAAAAGTACTATTTTAGAGCAAATTGCATCCAACCGAATTTCTGATGTAATCTGCCCAGGGGATTGGAGGGAAAATGATTTTTCAAGGCTAAACTCGATTAAAAGTATCGGCTTCTTGTAATATCGACACATCGCTTCAGCTTGATTCCAGAGCCGACCCGAAGTGAACGATTGAAATAAATCGGATATGCTCTTTCGTTCGATGCATAGATCAGGAGATAGAATGTAATCTCCAACAGTGACAGTGTGCGGAGCAAGAAGGAATCCGTGCATGTGCAAGAGCGAAGGTAGCGCGCTGCGAAACTCGCGTACATCTACCACTGCGAGCTTTGGCCGATCACTCTTATCCTTTCGGCTAGATAGGATTGCTAAGTTGAAGGCAAGATAAACATCATAGATTAGCTCAAGTTTTAAAGAAAAAAGAATAAATTTGAAAACCATGTGTTGCAAAAAGGATATGGTGTATTAAAGGGCCAAAAAAAGCTGTTTTTCAACGAATCTCTCAAAATTATTATATAATTACTGTAAAGTAAAAATGAACCAAATTAAAAATATATTAAGCATTTCCAGTAACTTTTCAAGTCCTTCACACAACTTTCTACATAGCTTTTTGACCTGTTCACTATATTATGATAGCACTAAAACATGCCAACAATATTAAATGAAAAACAATTCTTTCATAGTAGAGCAAACTGCAGATTTAACAAATCAGTCAAGTTTATCGAAAAAGTTTGTTACATTCAAAGTCTGTTATTGTAAATAACTGAAGCTCAGCTTGCCACAATATGATTTTTTTGTTGATTTTTAAAAATGAAAATTTGTTAAAAGCAAATTTTTTATGTTTAATGTTTATATATTTGTTTACCTAGTCGTGTGTCATGTAAAGGGGTCTCTATGATAGGTACATTAAAAGCCGAAAGCGGAATTATCATTCTCCCTTTCTCGTCAATCAGCGTAGCAAATGCCTTTGATTCACGCTTCAACGTTGTGAGAAATTTCTGATGTTCAGCACTGTCTTTATACACAGCAAAATGTACAGTTAGAGGAAATTCTAGTGGATGACTCCTAACTGCATATAATTCTATTTCGCGAATAAACGAAATATCAGGGTCATACATTAGAATGTGCTGGGGTTGCACAGTGTCCAAAATTGAAAGACTCTCGGAAGCTTGAGCATACGTGTATATTACAATGTGCACATCCTGTATAGGCTCAAAAGTGAATGAACATCTATCTTTGACATTGCGACTATTTTTACTGTAAATGGAGTTGTCACATAAATTTTGTTGCTTGATATATGCTTCTGCGTCAAATGCTCCATCTCTTTCAACATCATCTAAGGAATCTTCGAGGCACGCAGCTCTTTTACGTTTCAACTTTGAATTGATTGCTGTATTTTTTTCAAGTACTTTTGTTTTTCGTCGAGAATTTTCAGTACTTTTTTCTGTTTCTTTCAAGCTGTCTTGTTTCCTTTTAGTACTGCAAGACACATCGCAAGTTTTCTGGGAATCAGTTTGCAGTAGCTCGCATTGAAGCAAATCTTCTTCTTTCAAGAGCAAATCTTGTTCTATCATTGAAGCACTTACAAAATTTTGGTTCTTATTTAATGTTTGTACATCAGTAAGACCATTTATATCTTTTTCATTGGAAATGTAGCCACCATCTGATTCGGACACAGTATCAGCATGATTTTCTCTATTTTGCACGCTTGATGTAGCAAGGCGAGAACGAATTTTTGCATTACTGCTGTTGAGAAATTTTAAGAAGCGTCGATTCATCATAGTTTTTCCTCCAAGATTCAAGTACTCTTGAAGCTGTGCCGATGTACTTTCATCCTTTACCATAATAAGAAGACATGGACAAGAGGAAATGCAAAAGTTTTTATCTGAACTTTTCTCACTTAATGCTTGTTCTAGAACATTATCAACAAGTCGCCATTTAGGATTTTCCTCTAATACTCTCTGAAGTCTAAACGTTGGCATTTCAGTGGATGAACCTAGTTGAATTTTCTTTTTAGAGGGAACTTCAACAATGTTGAATACTCGAGATTTTGATTGTTTGAATAAGCGATCAGCTGCATCCATAGTCAACCACATGGAAGGATTTTGCTGCTGTGATGCGGCAGATCGCAAGGTTCGTAAAAAACCGTAAAATGTCACACTATCGTAGCGAAACATGTACTCAAGTAGCTTACGTAAGGTTGATAAATCGGATATCAATTGCCGGGTATCTGGTCTCACTCTATGCCATTCAGAGTCAAGCTGCTGTCTAATGGTAACATCGAAAGATTCAAAGAGACCATGCTCAATAGTCAATTCACTCATGTCAAGACTTGGTGCCCGCTTACGTAACTCCTTTAAACAAACGTCCATTGTAATAGCAACTGCCTGCTGTACAGCATTCATCGCAGGTGTGAGGTCTTGTAGCCATTCTTGTAAAATAGGTTTGCACTGTTCGAGTACCTCTACGACCTCGGCTCGAAATCGTGGCCACACGAAGAGCAGTGGCACGTGAAGAGCACGTAAGACTTTTTCCGTCTGACCGAATCCACGTACTAGAGCCTCAGGATTTTCTGTAAACCCTTTAATAAATCCGTTATTATTTTTTTGTCGAAATAAACGAAGAATGAACGTTTCTGTGCACGTCTCTTCTAAGCGGTGGGCACGATGTACTAAAAATCCACTAATAATGCCTGGATCAACCACATCATTTAATAAGTCCACAACGAGAATCCTACTAGTCACTATAAATACGCCACCAACCTTGTACAACGCTGCTCTGTCCTTAATAGAAAATTCATTTGTTAAAACTTTTGGAAGAAGATCTTTAGGAACTCCTTCGACCGATGTAGCATCCAAGAGCATATCTTCTTCTCCTTTTGCATTAATCACGAACACCAGCTGCTTTCTGGATTCCTTTGGATGACTAATGCAAAAGTGCTTGATGAACTTTACTAGCACGTGCCTGATCCCAAGTCCGACCGCCATTACAAGTAGGCCATCGTTCTCATAAAGCTCATGAAAGGCCTGACGAAGGAAACTCATCATTCAGCAGAACTCGAAATGCATTATTACATAAAAAAGGTGTGTTTTGTCGAAAAAATGCGCCTGCGGCGCTAGTAGCAAACTTAGATGTGAATGAAAAGTCTAATTTTAGGTAATATACTGAATAAAATTCCAATTTTAAGTTGTTATTAAAACCAACAAACCTTTAATCGAATCGTAGAGAGGGTCAAGTCAATCCGCTATTTCCACCTTCTTGCCTTTCAGATCTAGACCACTAGTGCTTATAGGCAAACCAGCACGGATTTCTAATGACCCTTTATATGAGAGATTTTTTTGTAGTCTTTTAACATTCAATTGATGGGTTATACTTTGGAATAGTGATGTACAGTTTAGGTCCGGTCTAGGTCATGCACTCTCCGGCTAAAATACGCTCAAAACAGTTTAGATTTAACCTATCAAAATGTCAAGTGACTGAGTAAAATGCTTATATATGTTTGTATGTTACTTGAATAACTATGTAAATTAGTTTTTCGCAAACATGTGGCATTGGCAACAATTTAAACCCAGCCCCACTGGGAATATTACTCACTTGTATTGCTTTGGGTAATATTTGGTTCTTAAAATACTTAACCAATCTAAACATTCAATCTTAGTGAAAAAAGTAACATAATATTTTCTCATTTTTGTATTCAAGATGCCCAATTTTTTCTAGATTTTACAAAAAGTTTTAACATCATTTTGATCTTAAATTAAATCATCATTATGGTAAAACTTAAATTGCTCGCTTCAAACTACAGTCAAACTTTTTCAATTCTTTTATACTTGCTTTCATTACTTATTCTTTAGTTGAATGTGCTGAATTATGATTTGAAATTTTTATCCCAATGCAAGTGAATTTGACTGAAGATAAAAACCTCTTATTATGATCAAAGTCCAAAATAAATTTGCATTCTTTTTTTGTCATTTTAATCTATATAAAACTGTAAGAGATTAATGATACATGAAATCCATCAACTCCAATCTTTTAAATGAAACTATTTCATGTTTACTATAAAAATTTGATGCTTATATTTTTAGAAATGTCTGCTAACAGTGGTGCTTCATTATTTATAAATTATAGTTATTCAAAAAAATATTTCCCCCAACAAACCAATGGACTAGACAAATATGTACTGGTACTTTGCACCATAAAAAAACAAATTATTTTTTATCCTTGCAATACTCTTCATTATAATATGCCATGATGAACTTTCTGATAGCTCATGAGAGGTAGGTTAATGGCAGGCAGCATACTGAAATTGTCAAAATTTCTATTTGCTGCTGTTACAATTCCCAGATTATTACTTGTGACCAGTTATCCATGGCAGGTGATCTGTTATCCTTATTACCAGTTGCTTGCTCATGTTTAGCTCTGACCCGTCTACACAACTCTAATTCTAACTACATCTCTCAACTAAATCTCTATAGTTCCACTCTCCAATTCTTCTCCATGATTCTCAGTTTATTTGCCTAATCTAAACATCATGTTCTACATGAAATATCCTACATTGGAAATAAGTTTCTTTAGGATAGTCAGGAATATTTGAAGAGGCGGTGCAATTGCGTCCGTACAATTGCATCTTTTATGCAATTTAAGGTATTTCCTGTCACTCTTCCATCTTACTACTTCTCCTGTAGAAGCATGCTCACCATAGGCAACATGCTCCCATAGCGCATGTTAAAAAACAGTTTTTTATGTTGTTAATATATATATATATATTTCTCACATGCCCTTTCTTTCTTTCTTTCTTTGATTTACCTTATACCATGATCTCAGTATTGCAACGTGTTGTATTACCTTACCTTTCTTTTTGTTCTTCTTCACAGAAGTAGAATAACTTTTCAGTGAGATGAAAACTAATTTTAAATCAACATAATGCTTTAGAGGTCTGAATTTAGATTTTGTTGGGTTTAGTTAGTGCTAAAAATATTGTCACTCATTCAATTTCTGTTCTGTTCATTGAATTTTAAGTTTTTTACAAGTAAATTTTGTTTTCATAATACAATAATATATGATATTTACCATTCCGCAAACAATATTTTTTTTCTTTGCTACTCAGAAAGTTGATTTTTAACTAGTGTTCTTGTTTTGAACAGAACTGTATTGTCACCCTGTCAAGTATTGGTTTGCACACTGTGTTTTCTACTTGAAGATTGTTTTCTGCTAATTGTTTATGTGTTAGGAATTAACACTTAAGGGAGTTAATTCTATTCTGTAGCTGCGGTATAATTTGTTCATGTTTTGATTTTGGTTTCAGCTTGGTTTCAGCTTGGTTTCAGTTCAATTTCAGTTTTAGTTTCAAGATACTTCAGAGAATCAAACCCTGTTCTTCATGCTACTATGTTTTGTGCTGTGAAAGTTATCTCACTTTCAGCAACACATGTAGATTAAAATCAAATACTATTTCTGTTTTTATGTCATTTTTTGTGCTTGAGTTTTCCTAACATTATGCTCAAATATCTTTTGTCAAATGTTTTTTTAAGATTCACTCTCAACAACATATGATGGTATATCCTTGAATATACTGTTATTTGCACTTTTGCTGTATTTTTTGCTTTTGATCTTAGCAGTACTCACTATATAAAGAAGTCATAATACGCCCTTCCTGGCATTATATTTAACTACTTTTCTTACAGATGATTTGATTCGATGCAATTAAAAAGAAGTTGTGGTAATATGGTAATTTTACAAATTACTCAAGGTACAACTGGTTAGAATAAAGTGACTTGCTATTTTTCTCAAAATACTAAGTAGCATTCACTTGCATTAAGCTCAAATTAAGACAATTGAGTTGCTTACTTTGATTCAATATATCTTCATGCTATTCAGAAGTGAATTAAATTTGTTTAACGTTAATGCAGTTCAGAAATGGTTGTAAACATTTAGCAAAGAAGACAAATATTTAGCAGAGGTGCAGGTAACAGATGTCCGGGCATGTTTTATTCGAATGCCAGAAGTTTTGATGCACATTTGCTGAACCTAGTAAAATGGTATGATACTGTATACTTCTCATCATTGGCATTAGCAGTAGTGCAATAGTTGAGATGCTCTCAATAGATTTCATAGTGCTCTTCTAGAGTCAATGCGATCGCAGTGTTATATTTGACTATTGACTTATGAAACCTTCTGTTTTTGCACTATGCGTAAACTTAGCTGCAAAGCACTCTTACTGATTGACCAGCACCACTTTTTCCTGGAAATGCTCGTTTTGTGGTCAATTCTCAAAGAGTTGAACATCTTGGTAAATTTATCTAACTCCTAAAGCAGAGAAGGTATTGAACCATTTGAATGTTTAAAAACCATCAATTTTCTAAGGAATATAATAAAAATTTCATACTAATATGTCCATTGCTTCAGCACATATCCCGAACCTAGTAGGTGCTTGCACACTTAAGCAAAACTCCAAGATCAAGTGTTATCAAATGCAGGATTGAGTTTTCATGTAAGTTTCGTACTCGAGAAGCGAGGTGAAGTGTTCAAATGAGTCTCAACATAAAATCATTAAAAATTTATCTACTATTTGGAAGGTGATAGCAGTTTAAATTTCCGATTCATAAATTTTTTTTAAATGTTAGATAATTATTTCCGAGAATTTTGTTGCCTGATTGCACACTTAACCGGGATAATATTCATTTGACTGGTAAAATATTTTTGTGAATGAAACTATATATCTTTACATTAATGTAATATAAATCTCTAAATTCAACTGCAACAGCTTCACCTGACAATTATCACAGTAATTTTCTTATTGTGTTGTAACGCACATCAATTAAAAGCAAGTCAGATTCAAAATAACTTGTAAAATTATAAGCCGAGTCATCAAAATCAAAAAGGATTTGTCAAAACTCGAAATAACGTTGACTTGAGTTTGACTCGACTCAAGCTATTCACTTCCCTATTTCTGAACAAACTTACAAAAAATCGTTTATCACAAATTTGATCTATTTTTAGCATAAAATTCAGCAACAGCTGAAAGCTGATTTTCTTTCGGAGCAAGCCGGCCGAAACGTTGGATTGCCTCCTCATAGGGAATAATATCACCTTCATGTTCAATACGAGGCATAGAAAAAATACCATCGGCTTTTGCATGCACTACTCCAGTATCGATATCATGTATTGCACCGGAAACATGCACGAGGTGACCTTTCACTGCAGTCACTTTAGCTTGCACTTGGAACAATTTCGAAAGTTGAATGTGTTTCAGAAACCTAGAAAATTTGATGGTGATATATGATAGCTACATCTTTAATAAATTTTTGTCAAAAGAATGTACCATAAATATTTATTGTATGAAACAGATTTCAATAAAACAAATAATATCTTTCTTGAAAACTTATAGCACAGGCATGTGAAATTTTTTCAGGCATAGTTTACGTTTCTTACAAAGAGTATTTTTTTAAAAATTAAATATACATATAAATATATGGAATAATAAAAGTTAATTCCAGTATACAAACTTTAAAAAGTATGCTTAATCAAATCTCATTAAAAAATAATAAACTCGTAAAAGTATGAGATTTTTCTTGTGATGGTAGAACAACCTTATAGAGATGCAAACTTTGTAGTCAAGTAACAAAATTGAAGTTTGTCCCGAACATAATGCACGGAAAATGATACATTTAGAAAAAAATGGTACCTTACAGTAAGATTTTTAGTAGGAATTCCGCGCCTTGCATATCCAACATAACGCCAAACTTGGCAACCTAATACATCATCGAGTGCAGAGCTAATTGCTCCACCATGAACAATGCCAGGAGGTCCCTCACAAGCATTCGAAAAAAAGACTGAACCGACAATAATTCTATTGCAACCGATAGATTTTACAAATATTGAAATTAGCATTACAGTAGTGAAAATTTGTTGTATATTCGCAATCAACATTGGATATAATGAGTTTGTCAAGACTACCAAATGAATTTGTCAAGACTACCAAATGAATTTGTCATTTCTGAAATTTGTTTAGAACTAAAATGACTTATTCTTTACTCGCTACAAGCAAAAGTGTGTTACAAGAGAATTCACTCTAACCGAACACTATTTACTGTATATTGAACTGTGTAGACCAAACTGCATATTCAATTGAGGAGTGATAATCAAGAATTTTAGTTAAAGTAAAAAGAGTTGGAATAAGTTGCTGATTTCGACCAAACTCGATGGAAAAAAGTGATGCCTACAATTCACAGGGTGTTGCACTGTAAATGTTATACTAGAAGTTTAGTCATCGATTAATAATTGTTTTCATAGTATAGAACCAAATCTGAACTCTAGTTGAATTAGTGAAATAATTCAGTAATCCGTTGAAACTTTGGCTATTATTAGTGAAAATCAGGTTGCATGCATTCAAAATAAGAAAAGCTTTATAGATTATTACCAATCTCCTGGAGACATCAAAATAAGTAATATAGTTTCTAAGAGTATTTTATAAAAACTGCTTTAAATAATATCTTTCAACTTGGATGATAATTTGCTTGAAATTCTTGAAACTGCCAGCTATGAGAAACAAGATTTGTTAAAATGTTGTAATATTTTTCAACTTCAAAATTTACCCAGTCATTTATTAAATTTAGCTGTCTATTAATTGATACGTTGTAAAATCAAGTGTGGTTTGAGAGGTTTAAATGCAATAAGAGCTCATTCAGTTAATATAAGGGAGTTTTTTTAAATAAAAAAGACTATGTTTATTCGCAAACTGGAAAGTATCTGAATTTCATTTAACAGCATGTAAATTTACATATAAATCCATAAAAACAAAATATCACTGCATGAGTCATCGTCAGTAACTGAATTGGCAACGTTGTTACTGGTTTGGTACATCTTTTTGATAAACATAACTGAAAAGTAAATGAATTATCAGAAAAATATATAATTTTAAGCTGGTCATCAAATGGCCATTGTTTTAAGGTAATTTAAATATGTCATTATACCAAAAGAAGTTAAAGTTTTTAAAATAATTTATTCCTTCTAGAAGAATATTTTAATAATATATTTTCAGCCTTACTTGCTCTATATATATGTTGCATTGATAAAAATAGTCACCTTTGAAATCATTTCAAAAATTTTTCGCGCCAACATAGTCTATTACTGAAGAAAAAGTGCATCAAAATTTAGTTCGATACAGATAGTGCCTAATGAAATAAATAGATGCTTCGCTACGTTGATATCAAACTACTTTCGGAAAATGAGCAAAAATATGGCACTATTTCGGACTCCTCATCGTCTGGTGCAAAATTTTCAACTTAGTGCGGATTTTTAGATATACAAGGGACAAAAATAATTTACTGGAAAAGTGGTCGTCAAGTCAGCACGATCTTTAATATGATATAAGACGGAAGTATGATAAATAAAACTACGTACTTTCATCGACATTATAACTCTACCGTTAAAAGCACTAACCTGTCATTTATATTCCAGTATTTTATTATATTTATCCGTCCTTGCAAGAAATACGTTCCAACGTAGCCAACTAAAGCGGATGCAGATTCGTCAATGGAAAGAACAGGAAAGTCGTGTTCGAAACCTTATTTTCAAGAACATTAAAAATTTAACGACATGGACAACTAGCACTGTTTTATTGGGGAAACCTGTTCTGACATATTCTGGTGATTTCAATGTGTTTTCTAAACAAAGTTCTGAGTCCACCTCGCTGTTCGCACAATAACTGACTTTCATTTCTTTGGAGCTGATAACGTTGTTGATATCTATAAATAGTCTGTAAAAAATTTATTCCATACTTATTTTAATTCCTTACTAACACGGCTTTTGGTGGAAAACTTCTAAGAAAGTTTAACATTTCATCTTAAAGGATTCTAAGGATTCAGTTAACGGAATAACTCATTTAAATGTTCAAACTGAAGCATTTAGTGGATTGCAGTTTTGAATATATTGTTTTGAATGTACCAGACAAGAAGAACACAAAGGCTATACAAGCATGGTAACATTATACAATCATATTTTGTGTTGCTGAGAGTGAATAAGAAATACACTCAGCAACACAACAAACAAGGTCTCGACGCCAATCCATCTGGAGAGTCACAAAATGATGCAGCTAAAATAGAATAACTCTTAAAAGATTAATTCCCTTATGAACTAATTGTTGTAAACAAATTAGTTCCTAACATATGTGAAATTTAAAAAGTTGTTTATAAGCTCATATTCATCCATTATCATGGAAAGGTCCTACATTTTGGTAAATGATTATTGGTGCTTTTTTGAAAAGTTAAACAATTGAATACATGATATAGATGCTTACCTTGACACCAGAATTACATCTCATTTGAATGATTAAAGTTACAGAAATAAACTCCAAAAATAATACTTTTCAAAAAAATACATGCAAGAGATAGCCTGACCTTTTGCTTAAGACAAAATCCTGGCATCAAGCAAAAAACATATGCATGACACCTTTACCAAACTTTATTGGAAGTTTTGAAATAAACAATCATTTGGCCAAAATAAATTTGATGATTTCAGTGCAATTGTTAGGAATGTAACATGCAACATAAACACAAGAAATCTGTAACAGAATATGTGTATTATTACATCCTAAATTGTGTTGATAGAAGCAAGATAGCTTAATCGACACAGCAAAGTATCACTTACTGAAACTTATTCTTGCAATCTAAACTGGAACTTGTTCTCATAGTCTAAACTGAAACTTCAACATAGTACCAAAAGAAATATACCACAGCTACAGAATAGAACTAATTCCCTTACGGGTTAATTTCTGACAGCAATTTAAAGGACTGTAACTATTATAACTTGTACTTGCAAGTTATATATATAAATGAGATACAGGAACATCAGAAAGACACAAAGAGCAAACGCAAGGCTGTTATGAATGCAAAGACAACGAGTAAGAATCAAAAGTACATTACATTAACTGTGTTGATAGAAGTGAGGACATTCTATCAACACAACAAAATACAAAAGAACATGACTCTCCTGAGTTTGTGACTCTCCTTGAACTTCAATTTGTGACTCTCCTTGAACTTCAATTTGTGACTCTTCATGAACAAATCTAGTTGAATTGTGTATTGCAGCTATAAAAGAGAATTAACTCTGTAAGAGGTTAATTCCTAACAGTCATGCAGACTACAATGGATGTGATCACATATTGTAAACTAAAAAACTTCAAAAAAAGAAAAAAAAGGAAAATCATATATGAACTCCACAAGTATTTGGAATATAGCATACTATGGAAACACAAGAAATCTGTAACAGAATGTAAATATTAGTACATACTAATTTGTGTTGATAGAAATAAGATAACTTTATTAGAAGAAAATGTCATTTACTGAAACATGTTCTCATAATTTACACTGAAACTTCCACATAGCTTCAGGAAAAATGTACCACAACTGCAGAATAGTATTGACTCCCTTAAGAGTTAATTTCTAACAATTAACCAGCAAGTGCAGAAAAACAGCTGGTAAATAAGCCAGCCAGAAAGAAATAGGAGGCACTAAATATTGCAAGATAAAACTTGCAATATTGCAACACAATGTACACATGCTAGCTTTGAAATACTTGAAAAGAAAAAAGGAAGCAAAAAGAAAAAGAAAACACACTATATCTAAATTAAAAAGAAAGATGCACAGAAAATAACTAGTAATGAAGCACAAAACTCATAATCTATTACAATAATGTAAGGATTGCTGTATTTATTATCACCTAAACGTTGACTGTTAAATTACTTGTTGACAATTGCTTATAGTTGGTTATCAATGATGTTTATTATATATCATGTGATCAAAAGGCTCATGTCCAATTGCTCAGGTTAAGGTTTGTGAGTCCTTGTCTAATAGTAAATACTATGCGCTATTACTCATGTCATTCATCTCAATCTGTCTTGTTTGTGATATAGCCATTAGTCACATGCTATATTTTTCCATCTATTGCAAAATTCTAATAGATAATATGCGGGAAAAAGTAGAAGGTATTTGTTAGGAATTAATCCCTAAGGGAGTTAATTGTACTCTGTAGCTGCGATACATTTCTCCTAATGCTATGTTGAAGTTTCAGTTCTGATTATGAGAACAAGTTCCAGTTTAGATCATGAGAACAAGTTTTAGCAAATGATATTTTGCTGTGTTGAAGTTATCACTTCTATCAATACAATTTAGGATGTAATAATATATATATTCTGTCACAATTCCATGTGTTTCAGTTGTGTTTTACATTCCTGACAGTATCACAGTACCAATATTGTAATGATGATGCAAAAATAAAATTAGAAAAGAGAGTAAATACAAAGAAAAGAAGAGAATTAAAACAACCATGTTCATTAATGATTTGTGAAGAAGAAATATGATATGAGTAAAACCTGATAAGTAGTGATATGCTCTGAAGAGAAAAGTACAGAACATGAAATAAGAAAATGAATCAGAAATAGAAGTGCTATGAATGTAATTCTTAAGGATACAGCTGAATCTATAATAACCCCTTGAATTTGGTTCAATGAATGTCACTGCAACATGAGTCGGATAGAAAAAAATTGGAATATTCTGTTTGATGAAGAAAGTATTTCAAAATTGTTTAATTTTAATTGCACATAGATTGTTGGACTTGAACTGTTGGTTTATATCTATAGATTAAAATTTAAATATGGAGTTTGCAATTTAAAGTAGTACAAAATGATGAATAGTAATATTGAATGGGAGGGGTAGCAGTAAACAGGAAATCTTAGCAGATTTTATACAGACCACAAGCTGAGCTGATTCAATAATATGAAGATAGACTGTTCATCTCAATACTACTTATGGCTCATAGCTCAAACCAGCTTTGGGCTAAGTCAGATTGAGTTATAGAGTATTTCTTTGATAACATGCAGATGCCATTATTTGTCACCAGAGATCTATCAAATTTGAATCTTAACTGTTTGTTGAAGCCTCAATAATTCTTCAAAACTATGAAAAGCCACAATTTATTGAAAAAATTGGCATTTTAAGTCTTCATGGCCAGAAATTTGATTTATTGAATTACTTGATGCTGTCATGTAGCAAGAGACACCTAAGCAATAAAGCTGATTAACTTATCATGTATAAGACACAGCACATGTTTTTCTACATCAAATCAGTTACCAAATAGTTTGACATGGCATTAATAGTTTTATTCTAAAAATATCAAAATAAATTTGCTTGTTCAAAATGCTAATTAAAATTTTCATTAAGTAACTCTAATGATACAATCTGAAAGAGTCATGATAGACTAAAAATTTGACGTTGTAATTGCAGAATACAAACTTATGTAAAATTTTTGTATCAAAATTGAATTTAAATCTGATTTGTGCTATATTCAAGCCACATGATAAAAATGAATCCACATGTTACGCAGCTTAATGGTTCAAAACAGAAACTAATGCAAAGGGTCGAAAATGATTCAAGATTTAGAAATGCTGTGAGGCTGCTGGTCGTCAGCTTGATGTTAAACTAATGGTTTTTTGCTGCAATGGATACATATGTAAAAACCATATTTAAAATCATAATCATACCTGTCAACCTTTTTCACTTGCTATTATTTTTTTACAACAGAACAAAGCAAACAAGATTTTATCTCGTTTAACGTTGCATACATAGCAACCATTGTAGCAGCCGAAAATCTGGTTAATTTGGAGCCGCATATTATAAAACAAAAATAATTTGGGAAGTTGTGAGCTGCGGCATATTTATAAAATGACTGGTGAAGCTTCAATCGTATGATCATTCTAAATATTAATGTGTGGCTCTCATTTTGAATATGACACATTTCCTTCACTCAGAGAGGTACGTAATTAAGTCTTAGATTGCCTCACGTCTTATAACACACGTAAGGGAAATAATGAAGCGAAGTAGGAATGGATGCAGATTTCACCACATGCTCTCTTACCATTCGATGTGAACAGCCATAATGCAATACAATCAGGTGCGATACAGGAAAATACGTTAGATTTACCCAAAAACAATTGCACGATCGCGCGGCTCCTGTTTATTTTCATTGAAAATAGCAGTGAGGCTGTCATACGCGATCGTGCCCAGACATTTTGGAAAATTTACTCGTGACAATGTAGGGTATGTCTTGAGTACTTCATGAAATATCCGTTTGCCATTGTCCGCCGCCCGTCCTTAAGGCTGTTCTCATTTTAACATATCTTGCTTTGGAAACTTAGCATCATATAGTAAAAAAAGGTTTTTCGCCTTTTCATTGGGTGCATACGAGTCATGACGACGGTATATCATTTCTTCCACCATGTAGCATAATTTTTGTGTTTCTCTGATGCATATAATAATCTTTTTTCAGGAGATCGGGATGCCTTGTTTGAAATGATAGAAAATTCATTCGGCAGATGACTGAATCATCACAGCTCTTTGAAATTTTTTCCTCTTACTGGAAAAAATTCAAACTCCTATCGTCTTCGAATTTGGCGGCGATCACAATGTTAAAATCCACTGAAAACTGTGAGAGTTTAAGGGCATAGATAAAAGGAATATTCCAACATTAGTTAGCAAGTATGTTCTTGTTTCTATTTCATGTATTTTAATGTTTTTGATTTGTTTACTTTTCTTCGTCTGTTTACTATACTTGAAAAATGACAGGGAGCTAAAGTTCCATGCTTAACATGCATTATTTATAATGAAAAACACTGTATAATTTGGTATTTAATCGCAAAAAATATAATATGGAGGCAGCATCTATTTCTATAAATTTAGAAGAATTATCTAAGTTAATATATTGTAGCTTTTCATAGTCAACCTCACATGTATTATCATTACATTCGAGTTCAGGTCACTGTCATGGCAAAATGTACTCTGTATATATTTTTTCACTATCGAGGTATAATTTTTGATAAATGAATTAACGCATGCCACGGAATTGCGACTATAAGTAACAGTTCTGAAACAAAAAATTTTCAATGAAAGTTATCTGCAGTGTTCGCCTCATTAAAATGAGCTTTTCTTTTAATGGCTTCTAAACAATATCTTCAACATATAGATCGCCCTAAACTTACTGCATTGCAATTTTGGCCAAAATTACATTTAAAACTTCTGTTGAAAGTAAAAAACAGTATCGCAAAACAAATGTCAGCTCGGTAAGGAATCATTCGTAACAATTACTTCATGCACTAGGGCCGGAATCCCTTCGAAATTTTACATACCCTGTTATTGGCAGTTGGTAAATATTTGCAGTTACATAATTCTTTGATGAAAATTCAGTAAAAATTTCAGATGTCATCCAGCAACAAGAAGATACCTAAAAAGAGATTTAATCGATGAAATTTATCTGGCACAACAAATACTGTTCTAATTATTTACTCCAGGCTAAAATAAAGTAAAAAGCACAATTTTTTAAACCATAAAAGTTACATTGATTGAGGCCCTTAGAGGTTCAATGTGACTCTATCTTTGAGATTCCATCACATAAGAAATTTTAAAATCATGAAATTCTGGAACATTCAAACTATAGTCCAAAACTCAACTACAAGTCCAGAATTTATTACTCACAGCTCAATGAAATAAAAGTACAAATCAAACCAAAACAGTGACCCTTGGAGAGTTTCATGTACGTCGAGAATCTAACACACCAAGTATACTACCTGAAGCACGTCTCAGCTCATTGTTCTTCTCCAATAGAAATCTTTCTTTCTCGGCACATTCGTTTATACGCAATTGTAAACTGTCCCTAGTTATTAACAAAATATGGATGCATATTACTATTAGACAATATGAAGAAAGAAATATTACTAATCAAACTACTTACAACTTAAGTGCCAAAATGGACATAATTATTTTAAATATCCCAGCTGGTAAAATAAAAAATTTCAAAGATTACTGAATAAAACTGATGCAGCTGAGAGGGGAGGGATTAAACCAAAAGGACATGAAAATATAATTATTTGAATTAATTAAAATAAATTTATATTACATTTGCAAGTACCACTAGACAGCAAAGCTTAAAAATATTTAAAATGTACGTATGAAATTGACAAACAAATCAAAAGTGCCACATCTTCCTATTACGTTTCAATTCACTTTATATCTTAAAAAAACTCCACTGGCAAAGCTGTTTGGAAGATATCAGCACCCAACATCATTTTCGGCTCAGCTTAATCTTTTACCCCCACTCCATTAAATAGATCTTTAAGTAGAGCCAATTTGGCACGAAGGTTTTCAACCCCCGAAGGGCTATTTTCGATGTACTAACATGTTTTTCCAATGGAAAAAAATAAGGCAGAAGATGGTAGCACTGTAAATCAACCATAGGAAAATTTATATTTGATTTGATTGTTTAAAATAAATTACCTCTCGCTAACAGCAACATCCTTAGCTCGATTCATAGCATCTAGCTGACCTTGAACTTGCTTGGATTTGTTAAGTAGCACTCTAACCTCATCCAATCTCTCACGTTCTTTGGTAGACAGTACAGTCTCTGCAGCATTCACCTACTCCGAAAAAACACAAAAAATGAAGGAATAATACAATGGGAGTGTTAAAAAAGAAATTTAACTTGCAGAAGTCGGATATGTAAATTTTTTCTGGACCACCGAAATAAATTAATAAATCCGATATTAGTAATGCACAAAACTGAAGAAAAAATAGGCAGAATATAACTTTTTCGTTTAATCATTATGGGTGAAAATTCTATGAATGAGAATTCATTTATCCAGTGTTGATGCATTTATATACTTAACAATTATTCCTTGAAAAACGTTGTTATTCTGGCAAATTGATCTTGTTAGTTTGAAAATAATTAACAAGTAAAATATATACTAATTGAATTTTTTTATCTGAAAATTGGTGTCCAGTTAGAAATTGCGTTAATTCGAAATACGCATTTATCGGAAACGCACCAATCATAGTAAAATATATTATATAACTCAAATAGTTATACAAATATTTAAATATTTGTATAACATTTATTACCACTAAAATTAGTTTTAAAATGCAAATAACATATCATAAAGCAATTGTTACAGAAGTCAGTGTTTAAATATTGATAGCTGTATTTATAATCCCGTCAAATTTCACGTACTACCATACAAAATGAACATTTTGAAGAACAGAACAAAAAACAAAATATTTATTTATATTGAGTCACTTTTTTAGTCAGCGGTAGAGCATATTCAAATGATTTGACAATTTCAATTAATTAATTAACTTTTGTCATGTACACGCATACACATATATATATAATTGACATACCTCTGATGAAGCAACTTTTGCATTGTTCTGAGCTCTCCTCAACTCATCCATCAATCTAAATTTTTCGGCAAATGTACGTTCTTTAGCAGATTTAGCTGCATTTAATTCGATCATCTGAACAAACGAATAATAATATTTCGATTTTCTGGTCTAGAATGAACTTAAGAAAATCGATGCATATAATTTGGTCCATTATTGCTATGATTTCATGAAGCATGCAAGGAAATGGCTAGCATTGATGTGGTACTTCCAATAACTTTTTTCGAGCCGAGAAGAAAAAATTTTTTCGAGAATAAATTAACTTATGAACACATTTAAATAGGAAGTCAAAAATATTTCCAGTTAACAAGGTAAATCGCCAATTCGCTCTATCACATTAAATCCGAAAATAATTTTCGAGCACTGCGAATGGTGCATCTATTTGAATAGAGCACTAAATGATAAGAAGAGATTCGAGAAAAATAAGTACACAACTAAAAAATCAAGATTTGAATGGGACTTATTAAGTGTTGAACAGTAAAGTTTAAAAATAAGTATTTCATCCTGCTTACATATTTTAAATAGATACATAAACAATGCATTTAGAAATAAAATCCTACCACTTCGTCTAGTCGATTTTTAACTACCCAATACTCTGTGCTGCCCGATTGAAACTGTTCTTGTGCAAGAGCTTTCATGTCTTCCTTACATTTCAGTACCGCCTTAGCTCGTTTACTACTCTCGAGGGTACCAAAAGTTTCAAATTCAGCTTGTACTTGTTTGATGGCTTCATCTTTTACTGCCATCTGGGCGCTAAAAGCTCGCATGCGACCTTCCAACACTGAAATGACCTCGTATTGTATCTTATTAGTTTCTTCTCTACGGCTTTTTACATTCATAAGTTCATTTGTAACCAAATCTAGTCGAGAAGATGTCTCTGTAAAACTCTAAGAAAAATAAAATAAATATTATAATGTAATCAGGGGCCATCTCTAAATATCCTTTATAGAAAAAAATAATTTCAATGTATGGTTAAATTGAGAAGTATTTACAAGATTTTTTGTGAGAAAAATTGATCACCTAACTAACTGGGTCAAATAACAAAAGTCAAGTTTACAAAGTAACTAAAAACAGAATAAAATAAAAAAGCGAATTTATATATATAAGTGCATACTGGAATTGAGAATAATATATGCAAGTAAGTTTTTCACTTGTCTCGCATGAATTGTAATGAAAAATACTCTATGTATATATAACTTTTCTGTAATTCCACTCTTTTTTGGTGATGAAAGATGCAATAATGTAATGAAACTCGGCTAAAAACTGTTATTCAAAAAGTTCGGGAGTTGGTTATTTATCTTTTACTCTATTACGGTAAAGCTAGCAGCAACTTTTCGGTCGAAATTTGAACATACTGTGAAACTTCTGACCAGCATTATTAGCCAAATTAAATTAAAACCTAAACGAAGGACATTTAAATTGAGTAAATTTTTAACAACGGTAGATTAAAATGATCATTTAAATTTCATATCGTCTTTATCATTTTTGTAAGTTCTTTGAAATGAAACTTGGAGTATCTTCTCAGCATTCAGTTTGTAAATCTATAAAAGTAGTGATAAATACTTTTTTAGACAAAAGAGTCTATTTCAAGTTGCTCAATAATAAATCAACCCATAATAAATGAATCTTTATTTTTTTACTGAATTTTTAAAACTGTGAGATATATATGGTCAAATTGGAGAATAAACTTTACCAATATAACATCAAATACGTGTTGGATAAAAATTTATGATATTTCAAATTTAGTGCAACTATAAGAAGTAATTGATAAAATGTACCCACAAATAAACAGTTTTAAAGTGTAGTTATGTTGCAGCGCATTTTTTTCAGTTGAACAAGTAGAATGATACTCGGTAATTTTTCAGGCTTATAGTAAACTGCCTAATACCATTAGTAAATAAGATTAATCTTACTTTTTCTGCAAGATCAAGTCGTCTTTTCATTTCGGCCTCTTTAGCCTCCATTTGCCTAGCCGCATTTTCGTCTTCAATACTAGCAGACTCCTGTATTTGGGATAATTCAACCCGCTCATTATTTAATTCCGTAGAAAGAGCATCGATCTGTGCAAGATATCGACCACTTATTTCCGACAGTGCTTTATCATGGGCTTCATTTAATTCTAAAACTTTGGAGCCTACCGCTATGTTCATTTCATGTTGATTATACTTCGGTACATTTTCTATTTGGTGGGCACTAGACATGCTTAAATCCGTACGAATCTTTTGCTCCCGACGTCCATGTGCAGACGAGACATCCATCGGTCTGGTACGTGTTGTTGTCGGAATATCTTTGGGTAGTGGTAGAGATCGATTTGCTTGATGGGAAGAAATTCGCCCTGGAATCGTTGTAACTATCCGCTGCGTGACACTGTTTGTTCCGACTTGACTTTTAGTACCAATTGCAGTACTTTCGGCACTATAACTAACTCGTCGCAAAGCACCAGCGCGAGGAGTATTAAGAGGAGGTGAAGTCATGATTGTTTTCATTTTTTGTAGTGTAGTATCCGTGGGAGGTGAAGAAATTTCAATGAAGTCCTCTTCTTCGACCTGCGAGAGGGACGCTAAATCAGAATTACTAGCGTCGGACAGCAAAGTGATTGCTTCTGGCGAATCTCGCTGAGTGTCTTCGACTTCGCTAATTGGCGAAAATGACTTATTCATATTCAATACCAGCAAATTTCCGTTTAGCTACGAAAAGCGCAATAAATTTTACTGAGGATTTCTGGAGCTATGCACAACGAATATACTTTCAACGTCTACCCACTTTATGAAAAATTATTAGTTCTACTTAATAACGGGTAGACTCTCATGCATAATGATAGAGCCCAACGATTATAATTATTTTACTTAAGCTATTATTTACTCATTTACTACTTGTGATTAAAGCTCTGAAAAATAGGTTAAGAAAATTATTTTCTGCATAAAGACTCATTTATCGAACAGGATAAAATTTTGTGACATCAAAAACGAATGAATGACCATTGTGAGGGACTTTATTGATATATCAACGAGCAGGTCAGCAGTAGAAAGATGATGAAGTTGAATGGACATGTTTGAAATGCATTTACTCGTTGATGCAACTTCCTGAGAAACAATTGTACCATACAGCATTGTGGGAGCCAGAAGACAAGTGAAAAACCACAAAAATTGCTCAGCATTGAAATATTTTCATAAACACTGGCATCACCGTGCTATGAATGTACCAGACAAGAAGAACACAAAGGCTATACAAGCATGGTAACATTGTACAATCATAATTTGTGTTGCTGAGAGTGAATAAGAAACACACTCAGCAACACAACAAACAAGGTCTCGACGCCAATCCATCTGGAGAGTCACAAAATGATGCAGCTAAAATGGAATAACTCTTAAAAGAGTAATTCCCTTAAGAACTAATTGTTGTAAACAAATTAGTTCCTAACACACCGTCAGCAACATGTTCAGATTAAGATTGTAAATATGTAGATGTGCATGTCTCACTCTAGGTGACCCGCAATTGAACCTTCAACAATCAAGTATATGATCCATCTGTAAACAGCTAAGTTTACATTAGAATACCTAGAGAGCAAGGGTATCTTGGTATAATCAGGTTTTAGGATGGTAACTAAGTTCAGCTGAATTCCTACTAGCTGGCAAAGTGCAATTGTGGCACAGGAAGATGAACCTCTGTAAAAATATCTCACTATTTAGGTAGCACGACCGAATGTGCAATGTTAGGATATGTTTTTGAATCAACATTTATGAGACTAGCAACTAGACTTTGGTGATGTTTTGATCATACTGGGCTGGCAAGACTGAATAGGAGAGTACCCTGTATAAATTTATTTTTGTTCCCAGACAAGCTGCAGGAATTGATAGAAAGTGGATTTAGTCCATTTTAGTTTGGTGGTATTGCTAGGATTGCTGTATCCAATAAAGACTAAAATTGGTTAAATATATTCATTTTAGATGTGGCGAGTCATCACTTGACTTCAGCAATAACTTATGATGAGTCATTATTGAGCGTAAATTATAAATTAGATTGATCTGAATATTCACTACTGATCACACAAGTAGCCTTAATAACCCTGTAAATCAGTCATAAAAATATACTTCATATTATAGTTCCTGCCCTGCACTGTCCTTGTCCAGTCTTTGTTTCGTCTTGCTTACAATTAGATCTTAAAACCGGTTCTGTTGAGTTATTTGCTAGGACTAACACATATTTGTTGAGCATTGTTTTTTTAAGGACGATTAAGTCCTAGGACATCTATATTCAATGTTGTACTAAAAAATAGTCATACTCTTTGGCATTATTCATATCAACCAAATACAAAATGTGCAAAATGATGCTAGGAATAGCAGACTCAAATACTTTTTCAAGCAGTACCAGTATATATGCAAGTCTGTGCATTTAGCAGTGATACCAATGGTGACTAATGCTAAATGCAGGGTAGAATTTGTACACAAACATGCTAGAAACAAAAATGATTCTATGCCACTAGATCAAAGTTATTGTAAGTTCATCAAATTTGGTAAATAGTTTTTCATCATCTAGCATTATTTTGGAATAGAGATATTCAGTTTATGCTATGGACTTTTTCTTGCTCATAGGCAGCAAAAGCCATAAAAAATGGGTATATTATCAATATTTCTTGGAACTACATAACAAGCAAGATTCCGAGTATGCTTAATTAAGAGGCAAAAAAGCTACATCTTGAGTGTTTCTTGTATTTTTTTGTATATTTCACTTCCAGTGATGAATACAATTTGAAAAATGAGCGATTTCCATATTTTGTAAGGCTCATTGTGTTTAAGTAAAGTTGTACTAAAATATGGATTCAAGTGCAGTTTTTCTTAGAAAACAGCAGTGCCAATTTAAAACAGTTGGGTGTTAGATACCAATTGACTTCTATGTAGTGTACAACCATGATTAACCTTTAGCTATAAATTTTGATTATTGTTGCAAATTTATAAGCAGCATTCATACATTGTACACTTTTACAAAGTTCAAAAATATTTTCCAAGTTTACAGAATTCCTTTGCTTGTGTATGTTAAGATATGTATTTATAGGAAAGAGCTTTTTAAAAACTAGTCATATGCCCATTCCTAGATCAGTTGTATATTGTTAAGCTTTATGTAGTACAAAAACTTTAATATGACTAGAAAGGAACAAAATAAAAGTGCAGAAAATTGAACATTGAATATTATCAAGTAGAAACTTAAATAGAAAAGAATTTTTGCCAAGGTTGATGTGCACTGCACTAAACATAAGTTTCTGATCATATATCAATAAACTGAAAAATATATAGCAATATAGAAAAAGTGGAGAGCAAAAAAAAGATATATTGTTTTGGGTTTAATATAGGATGAACAGAGTCTAAAAATAGCATTTACTAAAAACTGCATTAAGATCATTGTGGTCAACATTTTAAAGCACTTCTTTAAATTTTCATATTGAGTGTATAAGGTTGCCAGCAGAATTCTTTCAAAGGCTTCAACTTTAATTGCAAATAGAGTTTAAAACTGTCAAGTTTGTGTATTACATATCTTTGCAGTTGCTGAAAAAATATGATTCATAATCTAACTCAAGTTAAGAAGCAGCAAGAATAAAATTGTTCATCAGGACTTGACTCATAAACAGAGTAATATTGCTATAAACTCTAACACTAAGACTGCAACAATAAAGTCAATATTAACAAAAGGTTGAGTTAATTTTTGAGAAGAGGGTGCAGTTACATTAGCCTCCAACTCATGAAATAATTTATATGTACTGTGATAAAACTGTTGTTTGAGAATTCAAACCATTTACAGAAAGTTTCAGAAAAGTATGTCATATTCATAACTTTAGTTTTATCAAGAGAGGTAATTTTTAGGACTTGGGCTTGATATTACCTTTCTCTTGTTTTTTTAGAATGCATGCTTTACATTAAAAGTTACAATGGTAAGAACTATTTGCATAATGATTGATATCTAAGTATCTTTAGAAGGTACAATGAAGTATGTACAGATTCAGATTTACTTGATATACAAGAAGATGATGTTAAAATGTCAGTTGTATTCAGCAGTATCATTTTGCAACTAGGCATGTGGAGCTATTGCTCAAGTTTAATACCTATAGGTGCAAAATAGTACTTTTGCTACTATAAATGAATTAGACTTCTATTTCAGTGCAGAAATATAGAGTGGCAATTTGCTGTGTTCTTGTTAGAGTAACTAAAGTACTTCCCATATCCAGAACTTTATGATTCCACTGTAATTTATAAAGTAATGAAGAATATTATTTGTAAGACCCATTACAATTAATTTATTTAAAGTTTAACTATATATTTAAAATGAAGTAGCTGCTTTTTAAGAAAACAGTATGACTATATTTCTTTAACTTTAATGAGAGCTAAAAATTAATTAAATATCATTTTGGACTTCTTGCAAGCTTCTTGACTTGCACCCTATTGTTATTAGTTCTAAGGAGGAATTGGATCTTGGACAATCTGATTGTATCTTGGTTATGTAAGTACCATATAATATGAACTTGACATTATTTTTGAAAAGGAAAAAAAGCCATTTAATAGTATGGACTATGAAAAATGTTTGTTGAGCATGATGCAGCAATACAATGTTCATTTGTAGGTAGTGAAATATTATGTTGATATATTGCAATCGTTTTTCATTTAAAACTATTGGAAAATGATGTAAGTACATGTAGGAAGTAGTGCATTACTATGTTTTAACCAGTGGTTAAGTTTTCTTTTAGGTCACAAATTATTGAAACCATGATAACTAAAATATGTTTTGAATATTAATGTTGAAAACTGCAATAATTTGGTCTTTTTGATTGGATGCTCATGGGTGGACCAGAAAAGCATTTTTCAGGTAAATACCAACTGAAGTGATATTGACCAAAGAGCTAAGTTAATTTTACCTACATTGAAAGATATATGTAAACAGGCAAAAAACTCTAATTGTTGGCCAATCCATTAAACAGTTGAACTTTTTGAGCTAAAGCAGCTGTTGAAATTGTGGTATGAAGAAGGAAAAACAAAGCAAATGCATGTAAAGTAATAACAAACAGTTCAAAAGTAAGCAATAATTTAAACGCGTATTGGCTAAGCAGACAATAGTGAAATGGTGCTCCTCCACAGCAATTGGCAATAGTCTGTAAAATAGCAGAAAAAGCTTGTATCAGAAAGGGAGAGTTAACTGGTTTGTGGAGTTTGTTGCTAAAAAGTATAGAGTGTGCATTGGCCAGATATCCAATTATGGGGGTGCCAATTTGGATGTTTAGCAAGATGTTGGTTTAGAAAAAAGAAAATACTTTTGGAAATTATGAATGATTGAAAATTTGTAGTGTCAATGTAGAAATCATTGGAAGAATCTTTTTGCAGAGGAATAAGAAGTGTGCTCCTCTATATTGTGACAGAAATGTGACTTGAACCAAAATTTAAAAAGTATGCACTTTCATTGAAGCATATTTAATAGAATATATTTTTGGTCAAAGTTATCCTAAAAAGCATACTACCTGGAGGCACTAGATTGCTGAACTAATGAAGAAGAGCTTAGCATCCCGTAATGATCTGTGGGAGTATGTAAAACCATGGTTGTACCTTTGAAATGAAGAGGTCATACTTTTGAGTATTTGATTATAATGAGGTGGAACAAGTGAGTACTGTCAAGATTTCTATTGGATACTGCTCTAATTCCCATTTCAGATGTGACCAATTCCTGTGATCCATATCCGTCTACATTTTTGTTTACAACTATACAGTTTCAACAACAGTTCATCTTTGCAATTCTTCTGGTCCTGACGGAAAATTTGAAGAGGTTGTGTAATTGCAATTTTGCAATTGTATATTTCTAAACTGTTATGATATTTTCCAATTTACTCTGCACTATTTTCTACTTCTGCCAGAAGTATGCTTCCCTAAGTGGCATACTCCTATAGCGTGTAATAAGTAGTGTTTATAGTCAATAGTATACTTTTGTTTTCCTATCTTACCTTTTCTTTCTTTTTGCATTGCCTTGTACTGTGATCTCTATCACAGCACATTGTATATTTCAATCTCCACTTTTTTTATTTATTTCAAGTACATGCTAAAAAAGTGTTCCAGGTTAGATTTAAAGAATACAGAATTACTTTCTGAAGAAAGTATCTAGAAGGTATCGATCAAGTATGCATAAAGTGGCAAAACTTCTCTGTATCATAGATCAAGATTAATTTTGAAAACGATGCAAATGAATATATCCAGAAAGCACCTTTAAAATAAGTGTGCAGGTTATATTTCAGTTTGTTAGGTAATGTCTTATCTGGTGCTTTGAGAGTGCTAAGTCAATTGCAACTCTTGATATAGAAATAGACAGTTGAACAAAATACTTTTGTAGTGGTCAAAGATATTTCATTCAATAAGGAGAAAACAGCTATAATTTTAAAGGGTATTTGAGTAGGATTATTTTTCCATCAAAAATGAGGCTGAACTTGTACCAGAGATGAGAATGAAGGTATATATAGTATCAGTTCAAATACTCTGGTGTGGTAAATGTATATTTTAAGAATAAACATAACAAGCTTCTATAAATACTCAGTTAGTAAACAAGCAAATTAAATTATGTAAAAAATGAATTGTTGCTATGAGATAAATGCTTTTAACTTACACTCTCTTGCCAGCATCCTGAAATTAATAACTTCAATCTGTGGTCACAAGCTAAAATTTTCAATGTACTTCAAACACTTACATTTACAAGTAAGATATGGTTTTTATTACATATTGAACTCTACATTTGAACCTTGAAAATATATTTTTCCTCTAGAAGTTCAAGTAAATAAAATATGTGGTACCTTTTCACCTTTTTACAGAATATTGGATCATTTTTTTTGCATAGATATTATTTGGTTCACATATTCAACTGAATATTATTTTCAAGTATGGTTGAAACTATTCCCAGGTAGAAGTTTCCATTGATAGGTCTTAACTTAAAGTATATACCATTAAGCTTTTTTAAATTTATTTTCTTTTACTTAGTGACTAGCCTTTACCGTAAATTGTGCAAAATAAAATTTTAAAGAGACTGCAAACCATCCTTGGCATTTATTGCAGCTTTACATTTCACTCGCAGTCAAGGCTTATTAGTCTAACTTACAGTAAATTTATGAATCATTGTAAAATAGAAACATTCATAGAAGTTTCACATGATGAATCAGCCAAGATAGTTATTTGTAAATAGAGTAATATCCAATTTCAAATCTTTAACTCTGTTATACGCTAAAGTGGCTTGAAAAAAATGCAAATGAGAAAGTTTTTTTTAATATGAGCTTGTATAAATAAATGCCTGAATAAATTTATTTTTGTTAAAAGTTTTGGCCACTTGAAATACATCATTCATTTCTAAAAGTTTCTAGGAATAAAATTGTTCTGACGTACAGTTATCCACATGCTCAATATCATACATGTTGCAGCTAAGTATGGAGTGAAATTGGCAACTATTTTTTACATATTCTTTTCTGAAGGAACTTTTCTAGTACAAAGTTTTGTTGCAAATGTTTTCCTTTATGTATTTACTTTAGTACTTTTGAACCGCACCATTCACACTTTATAGAACAACATGTAAGTTACCATTCATAGTTAGAAACAGTACCGTACTTTTTTTTGGTACTAGCAAAACTTATCATTGGAGCCTCAAGGACATCATTGTTTTGTTCAAGCAGTAGATTCCGAGTATCTATCTAACAATAATTTTACAGTTTAAAGTAGGAAAAAACATCTACGATATCAAAAATCATGCACATTTGACAAAGAAGTCAATATTTTTGGTGATACATATTCTAAGTCATCCAACAGGGGTGCATCTAAAAAGTAAGTGCATTCTTATCCATTAGCAAGATTCTGGCTTCACCAGATGTTCGAAGCAAGCTCAGTTTTAACTCAATGAATAATTAGAAGTTGGCAATCTGAATTATTTGCAACGAGCAAGAAATAAAGTCTTCTCTTAATTTAAAAAATGAAAAAAATTTGTATTCACTATCCTGATTGTACTATTGCTGAATATTTATCACATTGATAAAGGTAAACAGTTTAACAATCGAAGGCTGACTGGACACAATCTTGGGCTTGTTTGATCGTTCAGCCTTATACTTGGCAAATGTTGTGGGTGCATTAGGTGCACTGTTGCCTGTTTGGGCTTTCATCATCTTGGACCATGTCTGCGAAAATCTTCTGGCAGTAGCGAAGAAACTCAAACGGAGTAGAGAAGAATTTTTGGAGTAAACTTCAGCTTCTTCTCAGTCATTCGTAGGATGGGGAAATGTTTTAACTTACGTACGAATTTCTGTCACTGCAAATCTTCTTGATGGTCTCAACTGTCAATTTTTTTATACCTGTGCTTAAGCTGCATATAAAGGTATGGTCGGTCCCAGTAATGGGTTCATGAATTTAAAACTGTAAAAAGTAATTTGAAATGCACAATTATTATTTGTTAGGATAAAAATGGGAAGGGTAGAATGTAAGGAACCAACGATGAATCTTTTACAAGTAACAACTTATATATAGTGTGACATAATGCATTCACCTGAAATGAAAAATAAATCTCGGGGAATAGGAAAAGATATAAACTCAGCGAGAGATATGAAGGTTCCCGCCTCTAGGACTGAAATGTCAACAGTGGTTGAGCGTAAAAAAATCGATCGCACCAACTCACAATCTTTCGAATTCGTTCGTGAAAAAGTGCCAAAGTCGCATATTGTAATTGACTTATGTGACTCTGATGATGATGATTCTCAGCTACCGAAATATTTAGTTGAAATGCCCTCCTCTTTTAAATCTGCAGTCGCTAGCAAAGCGAAAACTACAGTATCACAGTGTTTACATCGATCTCCACCAGCTTACAACGATCAATCTTCAAACTTTAATGACCACTATTTAATACCTCGTTACTTCCAAACTAATTTACCTCCAATTTCATTATCGTACGAGGAAATTTTACCTCCATGTGATAAGAAAATAGTGAAGGTCGAGTGGAACGATGACACCTGGATTCCAGAACCTCACGAAATCGGTGCTATCAAGCTTCTGGAAAAACATGGAATTTTTGTACGTTTATTTTTGTAATGATCAATTTTAGATTTCACTGAAATCTATTCCTGATTGTTTTTTCATACAAATTGAAATGAAGCAACAGTTGAAATTAAATAATTCATTTTTCCATAACTTTAGTGATAAATAAACTTAAATTTAATTTTTCAGATTTTCTTACATGGGAGAACATCATCAAAGGCTCTACATCTTCAAATAGCTGCAATGCCAAAAATGTTACTAAAATTTGCAAGTACATTTTATAGATACTAAGAACATGATAAATATTTTGGACATCGAATGACAATAAATCTCAAGGTATTTCAGTGGGAAAATATTTCTATGTACACATGAAGTGCTTGATTACGAAACTAGACTACTAAAATCTAGGTATGCAAATTGTCATAACTAAACACTAAAATAATTTAAAAACTTATTCAACTTCAAAATTTTATCTATAAATACGTAACTATATACATATAGCTTGGAGGATTTTGCTCAATTAATCCTAGCGCTTAATCTTATTCCAAATCTTTGAGCATTTGATTACGCTTGATCTGTTTTGACTGTTTTTTGAATTTCCAGGGAAACGAAGCTGTAATTGGGATAAGGAATGCGAATTTAAATATACCTAAGCACTGTCGAAACAAAAGAAAGCGTCATGACGTCGAAAATGAAATTATATGCAATGCTGCTAGGAAATACATGTAAGCTTGATTTATTCTAGTTCATTTTGACCTCATTTTTTTCTGCTAAAAAATGAATTTTTTCATGTTATTTGCCTTAAGTAATGCCATACTTTTATAAACATTCACTGATATATATATTTTGTTTTTCAACTATGTTCATGTGATTTTCAACTTACTAATTAGAGTGTTCTTAAGACAAATGGCCTCTTTTTCTATATCTTAATTATTCAAAAATCTATCTTCCTAAGATATATATATATATATATATATGTTAGTATGGAGCAGAGAAAACAATTATGTGAAGCCAAGGAAATGGACTTAATTCGGCTATCGCGGGACGAAGATATAGGACACTCAGAAAGTGTTTTGAAGGAGGCAGAGAAAAAGTTCCTTAAGGAAGGAAATGTTCTAGAAGCTTCAAGATTCAAAAATTCCACATTACTTGCAGTACAGACTTCCGGTATAAAACGACTATGATACATGCAACACATTAAACTCTGAATACAGTAAACTTCAGAAAGCAAGAATTCACTTTTTAACTAATTTTCACTTGCAGCAATAAGGAAAAGTCCCAATTATGTCAAACTTCAATTTTTTGGATATAACGAAATATAGATTGCATAGCTGTACGTATGTATAACGGAAAAATATGTTTGCGTCTATTTTATATATTTTTTATATTCATTTAAGTTTATTTATCTATTTTTACATTAGTTGTTACGTGCATACTTTTTCACTTTTTCAGAATGATCAATAGGAGGAACGAGCTGTGTATTAATTTTTGCCTTTATTTTTAGCATGCAAATATGTATGCATATAAATGAGGAGAACTTTATTTTGATTATTTTTATAGGAGGATGTGAATCGTTAAGAAAGCTCTTGTCTAAAATGGAAAATAAAGATTATATTTCAATTGAGGGCCTCAAAACGTTCAGAGAAATTGCAATACAGCTATTAATTATTGAAGAAAAGACGAAAAAATGGTAAAGCACTTCGTTCACTCTTTCAATCTTTTGCACTCTTTTTGCTCTATTTTTTGTATTTTTTAAAAGATTAAGTTAAATAATATAGTTTAAGAAAATAAGATATATATCTGTAAAATTATGAATTTTTTGTGAAAAAATTGTAGGTACCGTGAAGTTCTGCCGGCTATATGTGAATATTTCCGAAGATTGGCGAATCGTATAGATTCGTCCTGTGCAGCAAGCAATTCTCCTGAAACCTTTGACGAAATTAAAATATGCTCAATGGCTTTAATACATGAGATTGAAAGGTTGGAGATCATTTTATACCGTAAGTTTTGATAAAGTTACATATAATTTGACCTTTCATAATGTGATTTGTTACAATGTGCGCCTTTTCGAATTGTACCTTGCCATAATGCAATATGTACCCTTTCAAATTGTCTTAGTAAAAAGATAGACTAAGCAAACTAATCCATACATATCCATATTTTTAATTTATAAATATTGTTGATATCATTGATGATTCAATATTAGACGTTTTTGGTTATTTAGCAAGTCCTATACTACATGTGAGAGTAAAATTCAGATGAAAGAATTTCCTTCTAAAAATTTTTACTTGCAACAAATAAGCAAAAATTCAAACTATTTTCACCCTGCTACAATTATAAATGATTCTGAAGGAATTTTTGTAATTGAATTTGCGCTTTTTTCAATTTCTTTGTTCTGTTGAAAAGTTAAAAAGTGGTGATTATTTTGCGTTACATAGCTTGCTAAATATATTCATGACGGCTGATTCGCCGAATTATTTTTTGTTGAATCGCTCTGAGACAAAATTTAATGTGATTCTTTTCGTTTAAAATTGATTGCAATCCTTACAGCATGTAACTTCGGGTATAACATAGGCTAAAAAGTCGTATTGTTCCAAGTTTTCGAATTTAACGAATTAATTCGATGGTTCCAACAGATTCTCTATATCCGACGTTTACTATATTCTTACAATGAATAATATTGCTCTCTCTATTATGTACATTTTTTATAAAATACTTAATAATTTTCGGACAAATGTACATTCATACATATTCCTTTCTGGTCGTTTAGGTTTTCCAGATGCAAGTATGGATGTTCCGCCAGAGTTTCGGGAATGCATGCCTTCTCTTTCTCTTGAAAATGATGGAATTGAAGAAGTCCGAGCAAATCCTTCTCAAAAAAGAAAATGTACCAAACCTGTTGAGATCATTGAAATTGACTAATGCATGATTTATCGGAGTTTTCGATGCCTACCATCTTTATAGAACATGAAAATTACCTGATATAGTTCTTGGCTGTGCCTATTTCATTCTGACTAGGGTGATTTTATTGAAAATATGAAAAATTTTCATGGGGGGGGGGAATTCGGAGTTGCAGTAATTGGGTACCTTTTGCTTTGTCCCTCTTACCTCATATAGAAAGCTGAAGTTGCAGTCCAATGATTGTATGTCTGAAAATACTAAACAGTCAATAATCAACTACCATGCTTAAATTATATTTGGAGATTTTTGTTGTGCAATAAAACTGAAGATACTCTATACTGTATCGAACGTAAGAAATATATTTGTTTGTAAGTATATCTGCCTCAGGCTCTATATTTATTGGGGGCAATACTAATGCAGAAGAGGACTTAAACGGCATAATTTCCCTGAATTTGTCCATGTTTCAACCAAAATAGTGGGAAAGTCCGTTTATTTAGACCAAAATTCAATTGAAAAAGTGAAGCCTACGATTTGTGAGTTCTGATGATATAGTGGCGAGAAATTGTATCTTTTGAAGTTATCCCAGAATATGCTTCAAGCATTTGGGAATGATAAGATTTCCCTATGACATTTAACCAGTGATGAATACTTTGTGGAGTATTTGAGCTCAAGTGCCAATGTACACCGAGGGCAATTCACATTATCGTACAGCACACAATCAACCGCAAGCAGAGCAAACGAGAAGCTACGAAGAGGCCTGTATCAATTGATGGCTGACACGTTAGAAGATTTAAGGCTCAAAACCAATCCTAATAAAATCCTTGGCTGAGTCTTTTATTCTAAATTTTCATACTAGCAAGCCATTATTTTTCATGGATTTAAATATGTTTGAAGAGGCTCTTTACTGATATCGCTTCATATAAATCTACTAATAGAAAATCTATACATTTTATTGGAGGAAAAATCGGTTAACCGTGAAAAAATTAAATTTTTGATTAACTTTATTTAAATTCAACAGGTAAGATTTCACGTTGTAAGGTCTTAATGACAAATATTCAGTGCTTGGTTATTGTAAATACAACAGTTAAAGTCGGTTATGGGCGAGTTAAGTCCAATTTCGATTGATATTGACTACTTTAAATGATTTGTGATCTAATGATAAATATCATGAAGTAAATTGAGTCATATAAAGACGCATTTGCTAAATTTCACACAAGAAAATCGTTCTGTACAAAACAAATGCATTTTCAAATACCCATAGCCACTCTGGCAATTGATTTTTTGAGGGGGGGCGCTAGATCAATCATAGCCATCCCTACATTTCTTGCAAGAGCTAGAGGGGTAGCAGATGAGCCAAAGAGCCTATGTAATGCATCCATCCCCCCCATCATACCTAGGTTTCTCATTCTGCGATCTTGATTATATTTCTCTAGTAGGTGGATACAACCGATATCGGCACCAGCATATGCCCCTTCAAATAGAACTCGAACTAGCCCGTCTACATCTGAAAGGCCTAAGTTTAACCCCTGACCAGCCATTGGATGCATAACGTGCGCCGCATCTCCCACCAAGGCTAACCTAAGTAGAGAAACTTGCTAAAATAAGCCATGAATAATAACTTTTATCTCTTTTTAACCTTTAGAAATTATTCTGAAATTTGAACTTTAAAAATCTTCGGTATACATTGTACTTTATAATCGTTTGGAATTTATAGAAGGTGCTAGTGCAGCGTAGTTCTAGAAGAAATAACTTTGAAAATTTACCTTACACAAATACAAATAACTCATTTGAAGCTGAAAAGTCATGAAAGTCTGTGCTTGTCCTTTCAAATTCTAGTTCTAATGGGGTATTTATTGTTTTTAAAAAATCCTTTTCGAGACACTCCCAGATTTGCCATTCTTTTTTAATATTTTGTTAAGTAGTCATTTAGATACCTTAAAAATTAATTATCTAATGGAATATATCCCACCCCTTTGCAGCAATAATGATATACATATCATGGGCATTATTCTTCTCAATATATAATTTTTACATTCATGTTGAGGATTTTTTAAATAAATATGCTTTGCATTGAAAATGAGCATGTGCCCTCAAGTGATAAACTTATTCTGTAATAAACATTAAAAAAATCCAAAGCGCAGTCGCTGAGTTGTGATGCAGCATATTTTACGCCCTTTACTCAAATGTACAGTGAGATTTAAAATGTCACAATGCTTCATTAGCATACAGAAAACTTTGGATAGAACAAATTGATTTATATCGAATTTTAAACTATGACAAATGTATGAAAAAGGCATATTGTGCCCAAGTACAGCAATTTGAACATAATGAATTAATACGGCTGTTATGATGGATTTGTTATGTCCAACATTTTCTGTACATTATTTTTTAGATGCTGACCAATAACTATTTTCGATGTTTTAGTGGCTGAAAGATGGTGGCCTTTAATATCTTCAATTTCCTTTAAAGGAATTTGTACCACTCTTTGAACTAGTAGAAACAAAATGTTTGTTTCGAAAATTTTGCAGTATACCTGGGAGCTACGTAGGTAGTACACTGGGATAAAGATAGGTCAAATCCTAGCCTAGCTCCCTCTAGAGATATAGCTAAAGGAGGTACAGTGTTTCTAGCATTTTCCCCATCTTTAAGCGTGGATAGAGAAGTGATGGCATTAACAGTACTAATAGCTTCTCCCATGAAATACCCTAAAATAGGAACACCCTCGAAATTAGATACGGGTAGTTGTGCGTCATTGTGCAAAGCCGCATTCAATCGATCGATGAATTCGGTACTAGTGACCTGTACAATTCACAATCCAAAATGATATTATCCACATTAAAAATGATTCATAAACAAATAGTACAGTTTTGTTCCGATTAAACGATAATTGCGCTTATTTCGGTACATGTGGGGTAAACAAGTAAAAGTCCTAAGTTTTATTTACCTTGAAAGGTAACAAGTTCAAATGGTTGCGCCTACATGTAGCTCTAAAAATTAGGATAACTTATCTCAGAAAAGCCACACTATTTGAAAGGTCATACTAAAATTAAGTCTATATATAAAAGGAATAGTATTTTGTGTCTTTTTTCATAACTAAGACCCTTTCGTTTGGGGCATATATATATATATATATCAGACAATATAATTCGAAACAAGTGGAAATGAAAAGTATCAATGATTTCCTATCTTATTTTCGTGTTTGGCAAATAAAAATTAGAAAAAAACCTTATAGTATACTCAAAATATACGTCGAGCCGCATTGAAAACGCATCACACTGTTTTCATAAGAAATCCCAAGTTTCTTTCTTCAATTCAATTTATCTAAAATTTCATTGCATTGTTAGTATCCTTAAGTAAACGCCTTTGAGCATAGAGTTTTGAAATTTTTCTAATCCACATGATATATATATATATATATTGAAGCATAAAATGAATGACTAGCACTAACTGTATAACCTGCTTCAAAGACTCTGCTTCTTCTGGTGTAGTCGACCACACAATCGAAGCAAAATTATCCCACATTGGGAGAAGTGCCACTGGTCCATTGGGCAAAAATCTCTGCCATGCTGTTATTAGATCCGATTCGGAGCCTATTTTTACAGTACACACCACAGCCCTCTGTCCATATGACCATCCCCAACTACCAAGGCCACGAAAACGTTTGATTTTTGACCCGTTGCCATCGGCTGCAATAACTAACCGTGCACTGACTTTTTGTGGTACATTACTTGCATTTTTTACTTCTACATACATTGGTCCAGCAGGTTCACTAATAGTAGACTGAAAATCGATTCCGGTAACCTTTAAAAAATAAAAACCTTTAAAGGATTCATATACAAAACGATAAATGGTAAACTTTGGATATAATGTATCTGTCGGCACCATTAATTCATTCTTTGAATATGAAATTATTTGCACTCAAAATCTGACGCTGAACCTGGTACAATAAGATTTTTTCATTTATTCATTATAAAAAGTTCGTTGTATCCAAAGTTCACTGTATTCCATTAAATACATGCAGCACACTCTTAACAGATGAAACTTGCCAACATCAAATATTATTCGATGCACCTTAATCTGTATCCTCTAAAAGTACTAAACAGATAAACATATGTGCAAATACAAAAAAATTACATTTGAAGATTGTTTAAATAAAACAGAGAGATTGGTCATAAGGCACGTTAAAGATGTTATAAAAAGGCAAAGAAGGCAATGCAACTTCAATGACATTATCAATTAATCACAATTCATAATATTATTGTTCTAAGCCTAACTATTTTTACTTTATTCATCATTTTTTAAAAAATTTGGTATACGTTTGACAGTGTTGATTAGGTACACTGATTGCATAATTTTCTTCATCAATCAGAATTCATGATATCATTGTTCTAAGATTAATGTACTCTTCTTTCTTTTACAGTTACTAAATTTAAATGCTATTACCTCAGCTGGGCATAATAAATCCAAATTTCCTTCACTGCTTAGAGCCAGCATTTGTTCAAATAGAGCACTTTGCAGAGTATTGTGTTCTACAACGTGTCCAAGCTCCTTCACTTTAGCAGTTTTTGCATCAAAATGCATTGAACCATAGCCTCTTGAGTCGAAAACGTGCATATGAGAAAATGCATGCACTCTTGAACTCAATTTATTCCATACATCGATATCATCAAGCAGTTTTTTAGATGATGGCGCAATCGTATAAACTCGAGCGTCAGGAACCTCTCGTTTCTGTACAGAAATTTTACATTTAAAATTTAGGAAAAAGTGTAAAATAGGTTATCAAACAAGGGAAAATTTTAAAAAATAAAAAATACATCACTACCAAAAGAAGATTTGAACAGATGCAAACATGCCTTGGTGACTTTTCAGCTTATGACAAGTTCTTTTCAAAAAAAATTTTGTTAAAGAATCATATTTCATAATAGTTTTGGAAAATATTAAAAATAATTTTGAAAATTAAAATGTTTTCTTGGTGAATAGAAAAAGTCATATTGCGTTGTTAATCAAAGAACTTTAAAATACTTAGTAATATAGCTTATCATACATAGGACTTTATATGCCAATTCTTTCTTAATATATCTTGCTATATGCTATGTGCATAAAAACTTAGCACATTAGATATTATGAACATTTACTATGACAATTTCTTTACTCTTACGTTGATAAATTGATGCAAAAAGGGCGGATTGCATGCTATCTTATATAATTAAGGCTTCATATTGATGCTATAAGTGACTTAAAAATATCAATTATATAAAAAATAATTCATTCATTTTTGACTGAAAATTATGGCAATAATTGGTTTTCTAGATATTGTATTGGAAATTTTTTTCATATAGAGTCAATATAAGTTTCCAACCCCTGATATATTGTTTATCAAGTATACCATTTGTTCGGACAGCAGTGCCGGCGCTCTCCCTTCAACTAATCCAATTTTAAAACTTTTCGAAATAGGAGACGATCCAAGTTTACATGCAAGACTTGCACCAACGACGCCGCCTCCAATAATCAATACGTCGTAATCGTACTTCCAAGTTGGATCAGTGGACAAGTTGCTGAGGCATCGATAGTGATTTAGTTCTGAAATGCGTCTAAACCGAACAAATATGTTCTTTGAATTGATCATGGGGTCCAGTTCGAATAGTACAAAAACGCAGCCAACTATGTTGACGTCTTAATGAAATTTAAGCACTCTAATATTAATAAATCACAGTTGCGACCTAAAAGTACTAAGCTGTCGTGAGCATCAAACCGTGGAAGCTAGAGAAATATTAGCGTTATTCCATTGTAACTTTATCGCTCCGCTGTGACTAATGATAAAAAATATTACTAAAATTTAAAATTTAGAAATACTAGCAGTTTGAAATGAAACTGGTCTGGTTCTAAAATTTAAGTGGACAATTTCAACCAATCAGCTATATATGCAAGCGATCAATAATATGTTCAACCAATCAAATATAGTGTTAAATAAATTCATATAAATTCACGCTTTAGCACGTCTGGGATTAATTTCCCTTGATACGATGAAATTCAACATTTGGAGTCCATAAAGAAGAATGGTTGCTGTTCTTGCTGGCTAACAGATAATATTCACTCAAATTGATGGTTCAAAATCTTTGCTCATTACAAGAAGTTACTAGTAAGTAAGAATTGAGTATGACACCTATCTTCAGGGAATCTTTCTATCTCCTTCTTATTGCAAAGATACCAATATCGTCAAATTCTTGATTATAAACTAGTTTAGTGTAAAAATGAATATTTTCCTCTAGAATAATGAACTAAACCATTGTCTCCCAAATTATGCAAAAAAGTGTTTATCGTAAAGTCCCTGGATAAAAATATCAAGCTTTTGTACATTGGTTTTGGCGTTAAAATCAGTTATTTAGCCTACTCTCAATTTCTGTCATAATTTCAGTTGTCAACCAATAAGTAGAGAGATGCTATTTTAATAAATTATTTTTCCAAACAAGAATGTGTTTTATTCGGCATTAGATGACATGATAATCTATGCCTAAACTTTTCCTTTTAAAAAATTGTTTTTTTTAGTATTTCAACTGATGATTCACTGTGCCTAATGATATTGAAAACATCATTCATTATTCCTGCATAATCCAGAATGAGGGTTTTTCTAATGGATTTTTGGCTCTTATAATACTAACCTAACGTTGTATTGCAGTAATGCCTCAAACCAGAAAGAGCCACTTAGAGTACATGCAAAAGAACTGTTTAGAGTACATGGAAGATTTGATACAACGAAGTAGAATCAAAACTTTCAGAAAAGAATCAATATGAGATTGATACAGCATGACCCTTGATGTGCTGGGTATTTTGTAGCCGTTTAAAAGTGATGGTAATTGGTTATTTACTGGATTAAAACGAAAGATTAGGATAGGCCAAGAGAAATGATTTAGTAAACCTATAGCAAATGGTAAAGTTGTTCATGCATATCATAAATAGATGAACAGGAACCATATTACAGCAGCTTGGAATCACATTTATAGGAATACCATTCATACCTATTATAACAAATTATCCTAGTAATGACACTATTGCTGGAACCAATTTTATCGAAGATTTTAAAGAGAAAATATCCAAGAAAGGAATCAGAGGAAATAGATATAATCTGCTTAAAAACTATTCAACTAGCTTTTTGGGTAATCTAATAATTGTCGTGAAACAGAAATATATCTGAATACTTGCAACCAGTTTTTTTTACTCGATATATTTATTTGAAATTTATCAATAAAAGGATACATGATACATCTGACAATTGCCAATATAACTCATAGCTTGAAATATCAAGCTAATTTTTTAAAATATCAACTCAGTAGTTAATCTCTTGGACCGAACCGTTTGAAATTCTGGAATTGAATTGGTTGCATGCAGTTCATTAATCACAAACATAATTAAAAGATTTTAAATACATGCCTTTATACCAAAATATCACCGTTATGAAATTTACTATTCAAAGTAGATACTCCTTTATAAATCATAATCACAATCCATCCACACAGACAGTTGGTTTTATGCTGTAACAAGGTGCTGAGAATTTGCTCCGGGCGTAACATTGCTCAAGCTGTCCAAACAGAAAAACACAAATACATATGAGTTATGTAATGGCAATGATTAAATCTAATTTGGCACCAAGATAAACAATGATCTTGCCTAATTTCCCTTAGCCAATAATAACTCTTAAAATTAGATGAAAAAGCATTCATGATGCTACAATACCAAATGTAACAAGTGCAGTTGAAACAGAATTTGCCTGATTGCAACCGAAAAAGTTCAAAATTACTCACAAGAACATAAGAATTGCAGTTACAACGCTTCTCAAATAAAACATTTTTGAAGTGTTTCTATCTAAATCATCATGCGATAAAAGAAATGGAACCACTCTATGCTATGAAAATACATTTTTCAACATCCATTCTAGTAAATTTTGGCGCACATTAATCAAACTCTGTTTAATAAAGCTTGTAATGTAGAGCTCAACAAGAAAAGCCACACCATCTGTGCATTTACATGGTTCTTTTCTAATTTGTGGGTGGGTACAAGATATTTATTTTGAAAAGCAAAAAAAAAGCAGATTCAACAAGATTACTCAAGAATAATATTCTAAAAGCAACTATTGATAAAAGCTATAGTACTGTATTTGATTTAAAGTCAGCTACCATCTTGCACCAAAAAGAACAACATGCTCTTCTAATCGAAGTTCAGCAATTTAAAAATTATTGAACAGTTAATTAACCAATTTGCAGATGAGCTTCATTTTTTTGGAGAAAACGAATGAATTCAGTGGTCCCGACAGATTCGTTATACCCAAAGTCTACTTATATTTCATTGTATAATGAATGGCTAGAAGTTGCATGACTAACCTAGGGGCAAAGTACCCGTCGACCTCTTGAGGAGCAGCAGCTCTTAACACTTGCATTTCAAATTGAACCTTATTCTGTTCTTTTGCTGTAGTACCGTGGCTCAAGACTATACTTCCTGTACTGGCCAGTTGAAGAGAAGCCAAAAACATTCGACAGACATCAGACCTATAATAATTCCATTAAAAAAATGGAAAATACAGCCATTTTATTATTATTAGATAATGCATAAGATAAGTTTTTATACGGTCAGATGCATTTTAGCATATTTGTGCAAAAATGCATCTGATAAAGTGCAAAATGTTCAAATCACAAGCAGGCTTGCCACTTTTGCATTACAAAGTATAATACGTACGAAGCTTGATAAAAGTCTAGACCCCAACCCTGAAAACGTAAAATCAGACAAATTTAAGCCATTCTTAGGCATGATTGGTTAAGATTAGCATAGGTTGCACTTATATATATTTAACATCTTTGCATTTTTCTAGATCAACTTGAAAGATCCAGTTCTACAATAGATAATGCTCTATCTGATTTGTGCCACAAAAAATAACCAACCTCTCTTTACCAGCAACAATCTTTTCGAAAGAAATCCTTGGGGGTGAGCTGTCCCTCTTAACCCCAATTTTGATTCCTTTGATATTACTTCTGCCCGATTCAAGTAGCTCTTCTCTAATATCTCTGGGCAAAAAGGAGACTGCACTGGCTAATACTGCATCTCCGCATGCTCGTATATCGAATGCATGTTTTGAAGTCTGTTCTCTTAATATAGGCTCTAGCTTGTCTTGCCAAATTCTTACTCTTCTTGAAAGACCTGTCTCATGGGCATACTATACACGGAAAAATTGCAGTAATGAACAGCATTTACATTAAAAATTAATCTCTAACGTATTATAATATTATATGCAGTTGTATTTCATGAACTGATACTGTCGGTTTCACCAAATAATTGTCAGTTAGTCGAACATATTGGACGAGAGATATCAATAGAAACAAGCAAACAAAGTTGATGGACTGGTAAAGATACAAATAGAAAATATATATTATGATCATCAATATATGGAATATCAACTGGACATGAAAAGTTGTCCTCGGAAGAATAATTATGCAGCATTCTTTTGTCTTCTAAATCTTACAAAAATTGAACAATTTTTTACCTTTCAAACTATTTTAAATTCCTAGCAAAAATAAACCGAAGAGTTAATGGTGTATTCATTTGCCCTTAAAAATTTAAAAATTCTTCTGCAAAATTTGATGCTGTTTTATAACTGAACCCAAAAATTTTAAAGCAAGACTCCAGTGTTTAAATCAGTCGAACAAATGTACACCGGAACGTGTAATATCAAGAACTACAATCTTGGAATACAAACCCTAAAAATTTTAAAAAAATATTCAAATTTTGAGCTTTTGAAAGGCACAAACGGCATAACCTCAAATATTGTCAGCCAATATTATATTCAATTACATATCAGCCTCAAGTACTCTGAATTCATTAAGTAGTACTAAATTTGATAATGAAGACCCAACCAAAAGATGGATTGGTATATAGGAACCTTACTTGCACCGTAAACTTTGGGCAACACAAATCCATCAGAACCATCGAATAAATATGCTACATTCAAAAATTTGAAGCTCGACTTGGCTGAATATGACTCTTTATTCATTCATTATGAATGAAAATTATCGGAAAAAATTTGCTATGTCCAAGGTTAAATATACAAATAGTGTAGCAGCTCTATTTACCTGCTCTGCACCACGCATAAAGGCCTGTATATGACCTCGACATAGATCTTCATACGTCTGAGGGGCATCCTTGAAAGCATCATCTAAGCACATAGGCGCACCTTCAAACCGACATTCATCTACATTAGATCGTATTTCAAACCCGCCTCCTGATGGCCACTCATTTTCAATGCCCTCCTAAAAATATACAAATACAGTATTAAAAGTTATCTATTTCAATTTCATGATAAATAATTTGTTGCAAATTCCAGCGTTTACATGCATTAAAAAAGAATGTCACATGTTATATTCGAGGAAAGTACGCAGTTATTAGTCACGTACATCTGAAAAATGAAGTGCAGAAATAAATAATTCTTTTATTTTATTACATGGTGAAAGCAAACAAAAGCAACAATTTTCTATGAGAACTTCTTACTATTGTGATATTCATTCCCTACAATATGACTTTTCATTGACAATGCATAATTTTAGTGAAAGGTCAAAAGAACAATAAATATATATTTAAATAAGACAATCTGGAAGCAGCACCTTTGAAATAATGCAGGACCAATAAATTTAGACGATAGTTGAAAGTACACAAATATTTATTGACTATTATGGTACAGCTAAAAGAATTTAGACCGATAGCACAAAAATGTCACTAAAATAAAAATTTAGCATATTTTTTTCATTAGCATATTTGTGTAATACATATATGAATTATTTAAGGATATAACAAATTTGCCAGGATCACTAAATTAACAGTAACATTCAAAATTATTTATATCGAAAAATCTGATGGCTGAACTTTGCACAATATGAATTTTTCATTTATTCGCTTAAAGTAGAAATTTATTAGAAGCGAATTCATTGTATTCAAAGTTTTCTATATGCCTATAATTATGCATATACAGAAAAAATAACTTTTGCTTGCATTTCCATCGCTATCATCATCATCAGCAGGATCGTCATCATCGCCAAAGGGATTGGCAGTTTCAAAATCGTCATAAGCACATGCATTTTCTTGGATTTCCTGCACATATTGAAAATGTTGAGAAGCAAAGAAAGCCTATACAAAAATGAACAAAATGGCATTTTTATTGATTCGTAAAGTTTTGGTGAAATGATCAATATATATACGTATATAAATTGTTTGCTTTTAATCACTTTTGAGCATTTTGTAATTGCAAAAAAACAGAATTAAAAAGGATTGTGAAAATTTTATTACCAGTTCATCTTCATTCGGATTTTCAAAAAAATCCAGTCTGTCATACATTTGGTCGGCCATGACTCGTTCAGCAGCCCGTGTCAATGCAGCCTTTCTCTTCTTTTCTCTCATATAAATATATCTGTAGCAAAAAAAACTATGCATTTTAATGGATTTTACTTTTAAAGGATTTATAATAAAAATACTTAAAGAAGACATATATATTCTATTTAACTTCTGACAGTAATTAATCCTGCTATAAATATAAGTGCCCGGTTTTAATCTGAAGAGCACTGATATTATGCATATAATAAAATAAAATTTTCATGAATTTTTCAATTAAAAGAGAGCAATTGCATAAATCAAATAAGCTCTTGTTATATTTTAAAATGATATCATTGATGTTTTGCTGGCTTAGAACACTGTCCTAGACTCTATAGAAATTCAAGAACATTCAATTAACCTGAAAAATGTTTTCCATATGCTAATACAGTGAATCGATTTAAAATTTTCCGACTAAAGATAAATCAGTACTTTCGAAATCATCTTTTTCAGAAAAAATTAAGAAAAGTTTCTTCTTTACGCATTCTTCCAATATAATGCGGACCTAATTTGATTTGTCAAATAAAAGGAACAATTTTGGTGATGAATTACTGCATGCTGAAGTAATTTTAGCAGAATTTATCCCAATTGTAGTGCAAAATATGGTACTTATTGTGCACACAGAAATATAACCCTATGAGTTATAATTGAAATATATTGTTACAAAAAAATACTTCTGTAACATCTAATAGAAAAGTTACATTAACTGAATTGTTACTGAATAAGTTTCAGCATAAAAATTTACAACTTTAAATGAGCACATGAAACATACGCATACTTAGTTTTCTGCAAAAAATCAAAGGACCTTCAAATGTTTTCAGAAATACATCAAACCTTACCTAAATTCAGGGTACACCAAGCCTGCTAAAGGGACTTGAAATATATGATTTTTCTCCTCCTCAGAGTCAGTTATGGCTCTTGTTGACTTTTTTCGGGGCTTTAAGTCAACTGGTACCTTAGTTATTCGTCCTCTCCGTAGAGGGTTTGGGCTGCGGGTACCCGGGTTATGGGGATCTAAAGGGGCCCAAGGGTCAAACTCTTCTTTGGCAGGGCCAGAATTTAAATGTTCCTGCCGACACTAATAGATAACAGAAAAAAATAAATATCAAAGTTCATATACATCATACTTTGGATTTAATTCTTTTACTTTTAAAAGGAAAAATCTAAATATATTTTAAGTGAAAATACGATCTGAAGAAATTTGGCTTTTGTGATGTACAATACTGTCATTACATCAACTTACATAAAACAGGGCATATAGCACATGAAAATAGAATATTTATGATACTCCATCCATGAACCTTTACATTTGAAATAGGCTTACTTTATTTAGTAATAGTAACTGATTGTTCTTTTTGTATCATTTCGATATTATCAAATGAAAAAAATTTCAAAATTATGAATATAGCGGATTCTCAGTAGTAGAAGAAATTTAACCCTAAAAAACCATCAATAAACTTTGATTTATCAAATCTACCAAAACCAACAAATATGTTTGTTATAGCCAAAAAATTGTAGCTGAACTAACATGGCACAAGATGACTTTTATCTCTATTTGCTGTATTCGAAATTATTTTTAAGCAAACATATGTTTGAGATTAACATTAACATATTCATTATAATGAACTATTCATCTAGCGCAAAAATACTTTTTTGCACCTGCCGTTGTGACCTTGTCTTAGAGGGAGTAACCTCATTAACATTCACCAAAACCTCTTTTGAATCCACATTAGGATCTACTTCTCCCTTTTCATTAGCCTCCATAAGTGCTTCTCTTTCCTCCGTAAAGTCATAACCATTGTCTTCATTATCATCATCCTCAGCACCATCATAATGATGCAAATCAAGTAAAGGCACATTATTGTTCTCTCCTTCACTGCTGCGATCAAAACCTGTCCATGTTTCATCAAATTGGACCATGGGGACTTCTATATTTGATGAAGATACAGTTGTATTCAATTGAGTACCCTCGATGATTAGGGCACCGGTCGCATCTACATGGCACTTATTCATTCGAAAGGTGCTCCCATAATCCTAAATACCGCCAAAAAGAATATATATATAGATATATCTATATGCATCATTTAAACATTTGAGGTTGATTTCGAAATTTTGTGACTGCAACGGCAAACACTGTACCCGAAAAAGAAATAATCCATGAACAACAAGCTATTAAAAATCCCCCCCCCATATACATGCATAAAAATATAATACTTATGTCGATCTGCAGCTTTGCAACCTTGAATATGTGATTTTCTTTCATTTTCCTCAATTCAAGATGCTGACATTCCGAGCATATGCTGAAATAAGTAATGACTCATGTAATGCCTTGGATTCATATGAATCCAATATCTAGACAGTACTTACATTATCATTTTCAAGACATGACATTATGAAATCTAAGCAGAAAAATTGTTCAAATCTTTGATCATATATGTAAATATCAATATGTAAATATCAATCGAGCATATCGTACATAGATTCGACCAACACGTAAAGGTCTACTAGAGAAACTAATGCATCTAATTGTACTGAGAATTGGTTTACAGAAGCAGAAGTTACACTGCCTTCAAAATTCAAATTGAGCACTTTTTTTTCAAATTTTTGAATTCCTAGTCACTAAGTCATAAACAAAATTTTTCCTTGCGATTCTAATGTTTATTTATAACATTTGACTTTTTATTTTGTAGTGGACTCTAATAACAATTTCAAACAGATGAAAATTTTAATATTTATTGCATATTACCTCTTCAACTAAAAATATTGTGGGTCTTGTAATATCTGACTGCCTCTTAGCTCTATTTTGCACATTTGTTTTGCTATTTTCATCGCCAAATAATGGTAAATCAATGTCTTTTCCTTCTTCTATCACATCGTCAAGCAATAAGAACCCAACACTGTCATCGTCCCGGGAATCATGATCATCAAGATGCTTCATATTTTAAAAATGAATATACATATATATTCAGTAGCAGAATTCTTGTTTTTTACAGAGCATGTGTTCATAAGAATGCCTGGTCTATTCAATAAAACACAAATGAATCGAATATTGTTCAATTTAGAACATGCATAGATGGAAGCCAAGATAAAATGTTGGTCAAAAAAGTATACCGTGCACTTATTGAAATTAAATACGTTACGATTCTACGATGGAATTCTAAGAAATCAAAAAACGCCTGCACGGGATTGTAGTTTCTGTATTATTACCCTTTATGCTTGGGTGCGAGCACAAAGTATTACACTTTGACAGCGTAAATATTCCTTTTTTCTTCTCTGAAATTTGATATGGACTCTTTCGTTGAATATAGATGTCTATGTTTTTTGCCATCTGGCCTACATTTTAAGGCTTTATCATGTTGATAAATATTTTCTTAAAAAATTGAAAACAACGTTCAAATACTCAAACTGTACTAATTCATATGAATGAAGAATTATGTATTTGCTCTAGAAATGCAGTTGCGGATTTTTGACATAATTAATAGCGTGAAAAAATATTCATATCTAAATAATGTAGTAGAATAAAACTCTAACCTGTCCATCATTGATGCTATTATTGATAGCCCTAGCTCTGTTTCGATTTGTAAGGTGCTCAATAGTTTGCAACACGAGGGCGTACAAGTGCTCTACTTTCTTTGAATAGATGCAGGTACTCCCTTGAATAAGGAGAGCTGCCTCAGCAAAATTCAAGTTAGATTGACCGCCTTCGAGCATAATTGTCATCTGCTCCAACTCTTCTAAATAGTCTTCAAGACTGAAATATATGTAAAAAATTCGTTTGCTTATATATTTTTTGCGATGATGAAATATATTTGAAAGTAGGTTCCTGCCTTTCACTAAGCATTAAATATGAATAATAAACGCAACTTCAATGAAAAATTTACAGAAAAATAATAGCAAAAAAGTGCTTTATTATTTAAAATGGTAAAAAAGATTAATAAATAAAAAGTTCTTGGAGCATTTCGTCTTGTTCATGTGATTGTCAATAATTTCAAAAAGTAAAATTATAAATGAATATTCAGAAATCACGTAAACCAACTTTTTCTTTATGCTCATGCTTTTCTTTTAAAGAATAAGCTAACGCTTATAAACTAAAAGTTTCGTAAAAAATTTATTTTCATAATCGTTACAACGAGATCATTCAGAAATAAGATTCAACCTTGTGGCTATGTCAATACTCCATGTGCTCGCCAACTCTCGGATTGGCTGTAGCAGCTGAGCAAAACGTTGCTCTCTCTCTGTTTCCATAGTCTTTCACTATTGTTTCTCTCAAGAAGTTGCTGATGATCAACTCGCATAAGCCTGAGCTAAGCAAAATAAAATGGCAGTTGAATATTAAGAGATTTAATTTTAGCAATTGTTCGGTTTTATTTTGTTTCCGGTACTTATCGAAATATTATTATTGCGTTGTTGATGTCCGAGATAAGATTCAGACTAAAACAAGTCTCGCAATGTTCAACATGTCAAGACAAAGTGTTGAATGCTCGAATAGTTTTGACAACTGAATCATTGTTGAACAGAGGATAGAATTGAATTTCGTTGGAATGAATGCGGATTATGTGGAGCTCCTATCAAGGCCAGCACCCTTCGCCAGCACATCTAATTTTTCAAGACGAATTAAAGCCCTTCCGATTCTTGCATCTGGTGTAGCATTCTTCTCGGTATTACTGTCTGCTGTTCTCTTCGTGGTAACTGGAAAGTATAGCCGACTACCTGGCGATCGAGATGTTAATATTCCAACAATTTCACGAATTGGAACCTACAGCCCAGGATGTTACGTCTTTTCAGGAGGTTTACATTTGGGTGCCATCATTGCATTACCTATATGGTGGGGTGTTAGGTAACAATGGTAACTTTTTTTGTGAATTTGGACATTTATTTGCCATGAATTTGAAAGCACTTTATTTTGCACCAAATAAATTATTAGATTTCAAATAATGTTTGAGACGTTAATTTCAGTCTTGTTCGAATTATGAAAGCGTGCTGATATTTCATCTCAATCATTTTTAGAAGTGTTTGACAGGTAACCGAAAGTTCGAAATGCACATTGTATATCTGCGATGACATGCACAGAGTCTGCAAACCGTAATTACAGTATCCACCTAAATTATTTATTTTCATCAAGTTATAATAACTATAGAGTATTTTTTATTTTACTTACGTTTTCCAATCTGTGAACTGCTAAATCACCGAAAGATAAATATCTCTGTTGCTTAGTCATATTTACCATTTTGTCAATGCAGTCAAGCCTTTTTTTTAGTGTTTCAATTTATATAGATAGACTTGTGTCTATTGCAAAGATATAGATTGGGCTAATAAACTTCTGTCCAAGCAAAGGAATAAGATGTATGTATAATCTTTAAGCCCTGATCTAAGTTTATCACCTATGAGAAAGGAACTACATTTACCGATAATTTCCACTAGATAGGATCTTATACAACTGCTTTACTATCCAAGTTTTAAAATTACTCTCCCTTCATGTGCATACTATCTCTAACGGTAATATCTGTCAGATTAGCACAGACGCAACGGCTGAAAGTACGAACTGGGCTGGAAAAATTTGACCGACGAGCTCGGGCTGCAAAATTTTGGGCTGATGCAGCTTGCGGAATTGGAACAGCTTTTAGTATTTTTTGGTTTCTGGCTGGGTCTATTCCACCTGTTTTAGAATATGATGGCCTGCAAGCCCCCCAAGACAAAGTGCACATTACTGTAGCTATTCTTGCCTATATATCAATGCTTATGTATTCTGCCATCACATGCTTTGGGTTAGTTGATATTTTCATTTTTGCTTCAATAGAAAAATGAAGAACATTAGCCCGTTTTCATAGTATTTATGTTAACTATTACTAACTCAATTATTGCACTTAGAAAATTTTTGCTAAGTGCATTTTTTGCCGTATTGGCAGTTTTTGATATCGCGAAACAGCTATGTACATTATTGATTACTTTTTTTGCTTCCAGGTGCAGTTAACTTTGAATTAACAGTATTGTTCAATTTTTAATGCTATTATTGAATTTTGACAAGTCTGCATTTTGGAACAATTCATCAGCGTACATATGTTTCATTTTAAAAAACCAGGCCGAATATTATCGACTGACTTTTGTCTGGCAACTATTTTATCGAATGGTGACCTTTAAATATACCGAATTACCACACATGCAACCTGGTATTATGATATCCAATGCTAAAACAATCTTACGTTGTAATTTTGAAATTGTGCGTTTTATTGTGTCGGAAGACTTGAAATATAGTTTTTTTATCAAGACCTGATATTCTAAGAAATACAAATCTATTATCTACATGAACTATTTACTTAGGTACCCAAGCAGAGCTTAAAGTTTAACTGCATACTTAATCTTTAAGTTTTTGTTTTGAATTTAGGAATAAATATGAAGCTCTAAGTCGAGTAAAATTTTTAATGCTGTTATATTTTTGATCTTATCTAATTGCTCCTTATTTATATTTACTTTCGTATTTGAACAATATGTATGTTAAAATGATATAAAACTGATGAGAAATGAGAAAAAATATTTAATTCATTTGTATTTTGTGAAATATTAGCTGGCTAAACATTTTTCTATAGAGTGCTGGCGTGGGCAAGAGGGGTATTTTTACTTTCTGATATGGATATATTCTGGTTTCGTTGGAAAGTGTGGTGCTTTATAGTTATGTTTTCCACTGGAATTTTGATGGCCATAGCTGTCGGTGTTCAAAGCCGTTGGTTTCCGGATCATGTCGATTGCAGCATAGCTTGGTGCAGGTCTTTTAGTCAATATTATCCATTTACATGATTCACAGCACAAATACTGTCATTTGTACAATCATCTTTGCAGCGTAATACAATAAATTACTTTGGATAAGCCGAATTTGTCGGAATTGCCTAGTGAATTCATTGAATCAGGAAAACTGAAACGGAAATTTATTATAATGCAAGTTCGATACTCAATTTCTAATATAATCAATATAAATTGCTATCCTGTTACTTTACGTAAAATTTCTTAGGGATATAAATCTACATCCCTTATAATTTTTACTGACCCCAGAGGAAAATTTTCTGATAATATGGTCATTAGGTATTATTCATTTATCATATTCCTTCAAAAAGTTAGAAAGTCTCTATGTTTTATGAAGTGCAAATTACATAAATATTTTGCTTTTAATCTGAACATTAAGTGTGTTTTTTTCAACTCTAATGTTGAATCTTTTTAAATTATTCTGAAGTATGACTTTTAAACAAAAATGCACTCAACAATATAGCCTGTAAAGTTAACAATGTATGTTTTTGCCGTTACTGTGCCATTTGGAATCTTCTGATCTTCTATCATTGGAATCTTTTTGGCATCCTTCCCATTTATATTTCATTTCAAAATTTGTCTAAATGTGTCCATTGCAATGTAGAGAGGCAAGCATTCAAGCAGTTGGAGAGTATCTTATATTTCCTGCTGGTTGTCTATTCATGTTTTCATTAAAGCATGATCTTGCCAACGTCCATGGAAATATATCGGTAGATCGTGTGTATTTATAATGTACTTTTTCGAAGGTAATATAAAATCATAGTTCAAATTTTCTGTTCTGTTGCAGTATTTTGTATTAAAAATTTCCTTGTTCATTCGTGGCATACTTTTAATGTTCTTTCATTTGAGAATTTCCTGACTTTTTATAGTTTTTAACATGGTATTTTATCATTTCTGTATTCAAAACTGTTCTAATCGTGCCAATCAATAATAGGAGCTATTCGTCTAACATTTTAAGATATTTGGAAAAATAAAAATTGACAAATAATTGGGAGTTGTTTGTCTATGTTGCATAGCAGAACTGCAATCTGTTGAGATATTTTTGACCTATGTACAAGGCTTTTTTTCGAATATAATATTTTATTTGGAAGATATAAATTCTTTGATTCGCCCTGCATAAATTTCAGTAACCTACGAAGCATCTAAAAATGCAACCAAGTGGACATATCTGAAATACTTAATGATGTCCAATTAGTGCACAATAAGATTCTCGTTTGCATGCAGTATTCGAAACTTCAATGCAACCTGGAATTCTCCTTCATGTTCACATATCTTTATGAGCTAGCAAAGGTATTCTTTTAAAAGGGTGGTGAAATTGACTGCTTTTTTGTTTACTCTTCTGGTCTACGTATAGATCTAAATATAGTGCTGATTTTTCACAGGTTTTGATAGCAAACGAATCTGATGATTTCAGTAATGAGTCTAGCCCTAAATTCATTTACAATCCATTTTCATCGCTATTGGCCATTTATGTGCTCCAGAAGGTGGTTGACTTTGTAGACAATTTCAGCCAATGCTAGAAAATTGTTAGAAACATGAAACAAAACAAAACACAAGAAACTGTGACAGAAATGTATATGTTTATCATGTATTAATTGTGTTGATAGAAGTGGGCTAACTTTATTGACACAAAATATATAACCTTACTGGTCTGTGAAGCTAATTTACTTCAAACGTCATAAATACTTCATGAAAAGTCACCACAGCTATAAAAATAGAATTCACACCTAAGGGAGTTAATTCCGAACAAAAATAAGACAATGATCATATTTGCTTTATTGCTTGCATCACATTTTTTAAATAGATAAGAATTGAGTATGCATTTTATTCCTATTTTGTTTCTTCATTGATTGCCAATTTTCTCTTTGGTGTTCCTATGCCTTTCCATTCAGTTTTCTGCTGCAGAAATTTCTGTTTTTTAGTTGTTTGTGTCGATTGTATTCTTACTCTCTTTGATTTCAAAATATTCAATCATTTGAAACTTTATATAGTAAATAAAGTTGCAGTCTAAGGAATTTAAGAAAGAGTTATGTCTTCATTCAATTTAAAAAAACATTGACAACTCTCACAATGCTTGTAATCAAAACCAAGTAATATTCCAAACAGTATTTGTAAGCTTTTCAAATTATTGAAATAAAGCAAACCAGGAAGATGTATACATTTTTTATGTATTGTAAAACCTACCATTTTTTAGAAAAAAGACTATTCATTTAATTTTAACAAAAGGTGACACTTTTACTAATTTTTGCTTCTTGAATATTCTTCACTTAATTTTTTAGTAAATATTTTTGAGAATTTTTGGATGAGAAAAGTATTTTCTTAAATGCTTTCTCGAGAGTATCTATTCATTACAAGATACTCTTATATATTATACTGGTACTATAATCTCTCAAGATATTTTCGATGCATGCAAATCATTAATTTTATAGCTGTCCCTTAAATCCGCTTTAGGGATTTTCAAAAATTGCTCTAACAGTAGCCGAAATGTACACCTTTAACGGAATTCAGTTGATGCTGCTTTCCTTGGAAACGGAAAATTTGGTTCAATTTACACAAAATCATACAAACATATTTATCGTATTAAAATGCTGCTTACATCTATCCTGTTGATCTTAGCGCCTTGCATAAGTTTTCATGTGGGATGGACTGGGCGAGGTACGTTAACTGCATCGCAATATAGTGCAGTGCATGCAATTCCGTTTCACCAATTTTTTGAAACCCTTGAAAACTTCCAGGACTGACGCAAATTCATCATCCTATCAGCTATTCAAAAGTATCTGAACACAAATGCTACATGCTATCATCAGAGGTGAATTTTTTTAATGAATATTTGTCTGTTTCTATTTTCACAATCTTTGACGCTATTAGTTGCGATACGCAAGTTTGCATTGCGTGATTACCAAGATTTATTATACGCAACAACTTCTCTTTCATTATATTATGTGTCGTAACCCAACCGAGTAATAACAATTTGCGCTTCTAGCGCAATATTATTTGGCTTACAAAAATTTTGTGAGCCATGTCTTGTGTCAAAGCAATATCGATTGCTATCTGTGGACAGTTATTGCAATTTTTGTCAAAGCGACGCAATTGTAACATTAGAAAACTCGCTTAATGAGCAACTTTCCTACTGCTCTATAACTTAACTTGCCTTAATTTTACTCTATCCTTGTATTGGCAAAGAATTCTAGCAGCCGAAGGGAAAATTTGCTATCATTTGTGAGAACCTCATTGGTTGCTTCTGGGTTTGCTTCTCTTTGGCCGTTTTCTGCTAATGCAAGACCGGAGGGTGTCAATAAGCCAGGACTGCTGCCCACCGGGCCAAAGGTATGAAAATGTTCAACAACATTTCTAGCTTCAATATCAGTTCATCACATGCATGAATTTCATGTCTTTTTGCACATAGAGGCAACCGTCACAATAAAATCATTCACTGGGACAAGGCAAACCCCATTTCTTTTCCTGTAAAGTTTTACTATTATCCAGAACTTATTTAAAGTATGAAATATTTCGGGCTAGTTCTTGACAATATAGGTTAAATTGTAGAATTATTTTAACCCTTATTAGCCTTTAGAAGTTATTCTGATATTTAACCTTTGAACAAAAATGAACTAACGATGAGCTGAAAAGTTGCCAAGGTATCTTTTTGTCAGCTCAAATATTCTTCCGCAAACAGTATAAGATATCTATAATAATTCAAATCCTTCGGCGGATGAAAAGTACATTTTTCAGAGAACAAAATTAAATTCACCGTTATTTTATGCCCTCTGGAGGTTTGTCTTCTTATGTGGTGGTGTTTGCTTATTAGAAGCGGACTACTGTGTTAAAGTTAATTGGTTGGCCACTTCTGCTAATGTTTTACATTTTTCATATTTTAAGATATATATTTTTATTAGATTTCTATGTATACAATTACATTCATTTCGTATGGAGCTGAATATGTACCACTATAGTGTCTCATCTTTGCCTTCAAACAGGTCAATGTAATTGATTTAATGAATTATCTAACCGCAGGACAAGAGAAACGCATTGCTACGGTGAGTGCAAATTACTTTTGTAATTCATTTTTATCAAACAGAATTTCAAGCGCCAAGCATTGAGCATGATTTGAGTGAAATAGCCAAATCGATTTAAGTCGGAATAGGATAGACTAGTCACATTTTAGCTTACTAGAATATACACTCTAATGCTAAATCCATTTATTTTTTACATAGTCTATTTGAGCATACATACATACAGAGGAAATTTCCGATATACTCTAATTTTCGGAATTTTTAAACCCTAGATTTTTCGACTAAAGCATCTTGTATAATCTAATTAAGAACCATTAAAAAAAATTCTGTGAAAAAACTAGCATGACATTACAATATGCCATTGGGAATTGATTTCATGTGATTTGCTCTGACATATTTTTGGTAAGGAAAATTAGAAGCATAGTTATCATAATAAACTGGTGAGGTGTACTAGAATCTTCAATCTCAAAGTATCAATATTGGTGGTCAACAGAGCTCAAATACTTACCTTGTATTGGAAAACATCGTGGAGTAAACCATAACATTGTCTATGTGATTCCTGTTTCAATATGCAATTCAAGCCACTGTATCGAGTATCTAACCATCTTACATAAATATAATCCCATCCCTGGTTTAGCAAACTCTAGCTCTTTAAATTATTGCATTTAGAAGATTTTAAGGCCAATAGAATTCCAACCTTTTAATGCAATGAGCATATGTTTATGCTGACCCTTTGCTAACATTAATGACCAATATTACTATTGCAAGCGGCTTAAATGAAATCTTATTGGTGACAAGATTCTTTTCTCGACTATACTTAGTTTTTAGTATAGTAAAATGCTAGAAAATATTTATCTATGATTTTGTTTTATTCTACTGCAGACGCTGGATAAAATAGAAAAAGAAAGTGGGTTTAAAGTCCGAGTGCTTACCCAGAAGTATCCAGACACGCCTGGATATGCCATAAAGGTTAGTACCCATTTTTCCTTCAACAATATATAAACTCGAAGATTATGAACTCTTTGTTTCGAGAGGAAATCCATAGTTTCTTCTCACAACTAAATCTTTTTTTATTTTTGTAAATTGGTACAATATGCAGCAATCATCTCAATATAATGCATTAAAATCAGCAGCATTTCGACTTCATTTTACCATTCATTCTGCTCCAGCATTGATTTGCTAGCCAATAAAGTGATTCAATTTATATGCAATATTTGACTGATTGTATATTGCTGATTTTTGGTACCTAGCGCACTAATTTGAGACAATTTAAGCAAAAAGACTGTATAATCAATGGCATTCAGAATATAATTCGGACTTTAGGCCTAAGTTCACATTACTAGGGCGACAGCCACGAAAAGCAAAAATATAATAAATTAATCTATAAAAATAGTTTTTCACGATTTGCTCAATCGGTCAATATTATTATATGCGTGGTGGAGCTGTTATTTTCTGCTTTTGATGTCATTTATATATATATATGTATATTATTTTCATGCAGAATGTTTTGGCCAAATTAATCCTCTTAAGTACTTTATGATTGAAATATCTACGGAAAATCTTCAGTTGTATATCAGATCAGACAAAAGCTACATTGATGAACAGTATAAAAATATGCTCAACTTACATTTCAAAAACGATTCAAGTACAGTTTTGTGCTGACTTTGAACCTTTCATATATTCTCTATACATTAAGGTGTTTCATAAAAGAAAACCAGCAAATGTAACTAGGATCTATTTTTGACCTTTTGTATATTTTGTAGGATTATTGGAATATAGATGACAAAACTGTTGTTTTGATTGCTGATAGAGGGTCTAAAGGAACAGGTAAATTCAAAATTCTCTTCAACCATGTAATACATGAACCCACACGCATACATGAATGCAATATTTAACTGATATTGTTCTACTGGCGATCCACAAAATATTTATCAATTTTTCAGCAAACCTTTTGAATTTCAACGTTGGAGAAGGTCTTAAATTTGCATTGCCCAATGCATTTTGGACTCGACTTCAGAATAAATATGGCACAGGATTTTATATTAGAGACAATGGGGAAGACCAGGTTAGTAGTTAATTTATAGATATCATTGGTAATGAATGTAAATATTTCTAGTCGAACTGTATTGTTACATAAATCCAATATCCAAAAAAGACATTGCTGATGAAAAAACATGTTCATTTTTGGATACAAATTGAATTATTAGTTATATTTCGAGCCTCATCATATGCGGCCGAGACGAAGATAGAATTCAAGTCAAAATTAGTATTTCTTGAATAATTCAATAACTGTGCAATGAAAATTTAAAAATATTCTTTCTACAGGCAGTTATTATGGCTATTGATACAATAGCATACTGCCTGAAGCAAGGATACTGCGTCGATGTACCAAAGGAACTTGGAATATAAGCATTTTCTATCCTTGGAAAATAGGATTGAGGGTCATAAGAAAAACATCTAAAAGTACTGTTATTGTCTGCAATAGGAAAATTGATATTTTGCCATTTTGGGGTGCATAAAAGAGGCTTATCGAATATAAATATTAGAAATTCATTAAAAATGTGAAATAAACCAATTTGATTTCCGGAATGGAAAAAGGAAAAAAAACTTTAAAATTTTTAATCTTTTTAATGATAGCTGCAAACATTAAAACCTATAAAGAAATTTTATGAGCATAAATAATATATGAACATCTTCAAAATAAACATATATATGTATACATGGGTGCAAATAACGTTCATATGGAGAATTCGCCATCACTTTCAGCACTTACATCAAGGTCTGAGCATCCGATAAGGTCATTAGTATCTGCCCAGCCAATGTAAAGATTAGAGCTATCGACAAACTCTAAGCTTCCACCATTAGCAGCGATTGCACGAGCATCGGATCGGTCAATATCTTCCTCATACAACCACTCGTCATTAAGCTCATCATCCCACCAATCATCATCATTGCCATCGGAGTCAATGTACTCCTCAATAGGACCAAAGGTTTCCTCCACCCACGCAACAATTTCAGGGTACATTCTGCCCGCTTTAAACACTCCTGAAGCTAAGTGATAATATTTCACAGAAAATAGGAAGAATTACTAGTGTACTTGAATTTAAAGACCAAAGTACAATATTTGTATATAGTCTCAATGTCATTGAATTTTTTAATGTGATTAAACACCATATAGCTACGCAAAAAACAATAATATAATATTGCACGATTTGATAATTATTCGAAGAATTACTTTAAAGTATTAGACATCATGAATTTGGAAAATCTAAGTATTAAATTAAAAAAATAGCTTACTGAATAATGAGTTTGTAGATTACGAATCCAAAAATTAGCCATTTAATCTAAAATGCATCAAATCAAGCTCCTATCAATAACTTTTTAGGGTTATATATTCGTTAGACCTAATTCAGTATACGATATCTTACTCTTTGTGCTGGTGTTAAGGGAGTTGTGTATTTGAGATATTATTACTCACCATGGCATGGACACCCATGTTGATAAAGCCACTGTAATACTTCCAATTGCCCATAACTAGCAGCAACGAAGCACGATTGCTTGTCCCAAGGGCATTCAATATCGTATAACATCTTGCAAACTCTAAGCATTGAATCTGGAGAACACCCAGCACCTACTGCAGCATTAGCAAAAATCTGTGTGGCTGGAACTTTTGAGTAACCTTCTCCTTGCCTGATACTGAATTGCAAGCAAGGCAAAACATATGGCCATTCGTTAGAGTCACTTCCATACCATTCAAATGGTTGGCATCTGTCAATGAGGCAAGATAAAGCTTCTTCATTCCCACTTTCTGCTGCATGAAGAAGAGCCGATATGTAACAGATGTTTTGAGTAATTTCATAAGGAATAGAACCACCCCGTGTCAGTAAATATTGGATAGTAGGAACGGAATTTGCAGAAGCAGCAGCACACAACAAAGAATCAAGTTTGTACTTCGGTGTCAAGAGAAGCTCCAAGGCAGGAATATTTCCCCTCATGGCAGCCATGTTCAACCCTTTTTGAGTTGTATGTGCTCCAGAGTCTTGAAGCCACTGAGAAGGAATAAAGAATAAAACATTTTATATAATAATAGCCCATGAACATGACCGACATGTTCGAAAATGGGTAGGAGGTAGATTTTACTCCTGCATGCAGCATAATGAGAACTTTTGAGAGTAAACTCTATGTTATTTCTTCAAAGTAAATAGGCAGGAAATCACAACCATGGAATAAATTCATTGAAAAACAGTACAGAATCTTTATGCAATAACTTCATTGGCTGCTCGCGTGCATTCATTGCGGTATGCGACGAAAAAATTACAGTGCTCCCGTTCCTAACTTATGTGCCAAATAAAATAATCATGTAAAAATTATTATGGTAAGGCATTCGAGAATTGTGCGATGTTTATGTGATTGGCCCTACCTTGATCACATCGACGCTCCAGTGACTCTTTATTCCTTCAAATATATGAAAATATGTAGTGTGATGACGTTTGTGATGAAATTCAATCGTTGGAATATCATTTGAGTCCAGTGCCAAATAGAAGTAAGCTTCGTTCGGAAGGTAGCAACTTGGTACATGTCCTCTACTTTCAAGCTCCTCTAGTATGTTTCGACGGCCAAATTTTGTTGCATGAGTGAAAAGAAGCTTGATTTTTTTAGAATCAACATTTATATCTAGGCATTCACGAAGTCTTTCTAAAGAATCAACACATGTTTTAAGCGATGTGACACATTGTGGATCAATCAATTTGTAGATTTTATGCCATGTTTTGGAGACTGGCGAAAGCCACAAGAAATATCCTGACCCTACAAAAAATAATATATTATGAATAACTTCATCGCTCCATGATTGATAACTTCGGTAAGCTTTGATCGAAAGTTGAGTCATGTTATTACATGAAATCAAATCGGTATAGTTGGAATGTTTTCAATTCTAGTGCTCATTACAAATCCCCAAAATTACGACAAATCTTACACAAATTATTTTAAAATCTAGTCTAAAGGTGCTGAAACATGGCTTTTCTACTTTGATCCATAATTGTCCCAGATGACATGTAACTCAAAATTTTGTGTACATATTTCTATAAAAAGAACAATTTTTTGGATATAACTGCGATTTTTTGTTTGAGAATTATTCCGGAGACACATGGACATATTCTGAAATGATTCAGAAGAAAATCTTTGTCAGACATGGTGAGTTCCGTTGTCGGTCTAAGCAATGCAAACAATGAAAAGAACATTAATAGCATGTTCATATTTTGAAAACTTAGCATATTGTTGCTGGATGTTATTATTTTATTGGAGCAGCTATATGCTCATTTTATGTATACAAAATAGGGTAATTTAGAGACTAGGTTGTATGTTGTGCACTAATATGAGGGGTAAGGTTCCCATTACTCAGCACTGGTAGGGAGTTGGAAATCAAATTTGAGCTCTAATTGTTTGTGAAGCCAAATAATATTTTTCCCATGTTTTTCAGACTTGTAAATTAATTTGTTTTAGTGCAATTAACGGAACAAGTCTGGATAACAATTTGAGCATACTTAAAAGAGTTCTGATGTCAAAAATGAAAGACCTTTTAAATCAATCCGAAAACATCTAACATAGACCCCAGTTATATATTTACAGTTCAGAGAAAGTCAAATATTGTCACAAGATATATGAGCACACTCCTTATTCCTCTATCCACAAAAAGATTCTTTCAACATTTTCTACATTTACACTACCAATTTGTAATCATTTATATTTTCTAAAGGTATTTTCTTGGTGTTTCCAAACTGATATCTTGCTAAGCATCCAAGTTAGTAAGCCCATAATTGAATAATTGACCAATAGATGTGTTAGGATTAACATGTTTTTGCCGTGTGATTCGTCTTAGTATCATGATTCCTTTATATGTTATATAGTTTTGTTCATGTACAATTCCTTTAAGGATTTGTATTCATAGTCTGATATAATTTGTCTTGTATACATGCAGAATAAGTTACAAGGTGTTGATGAGATTCACTCTCATCAACACTGTGAAGTATAAGAAAAGCAATGCGCAAACAAACAAGACAATAGCAACTAACTAAGAGAAAATAGTATAGTAGTAATATATTATTGTGTGTGGGAAGGAAGCTTCTCTTATACTGACAACGATACTCTGCACAGTAGCAGGATAATCATGGTGAAAACAGAAAAGAGTGAGAGATGTTTTCAATTAGAAAATGTCAAGCACAGATTGGCCAGATATTTTATTATGGGGTTACTCCGTCAGGCATTTGTTGGAGATGTTGGTTTGGGAAACACCGAGAAAATACTTTGTGGAATAATGAAAGACAGTGTAGACATTAAAGACGTGCATATTGTTGGAAGGATCTTTTTTGTATGTAGGATTATAAATAAGGAGTGTACTCCTATATTGTGACAAACACATGAGATAAGATTAGTATAGTTGCATATTTTGCATAGTATTTTTGCATTCCTTGTTTTGTCCTGACTTCTTGGATTACGCATTAGTGCAATTTGTTGATCTGAACAGGATGCTCTGTACTTCTTAGCAACAAACTCCACAAACTAACTCACTCTCTTTCTAGTACAAGCTTTCTCTGCTACTTTGCGGAGCATTACCGATTGCTATGAAAGAGTGCCATTTCATTATTGTCCACTTAGCCAATGCACCTTTATACTATTGCTTACTTTTGCATTGTTTGTTTATCACTTTGCTTGCACTTTCATTTTTTTCCCCTATTTCATTCCACAAATATGGTCTGTTGCAAAGTTACACGTAATGCAGATCAGGTTACTATGATGAGTTGAAAAATCATACAAGTTAGTTCATCACAAAATATTCTGATCTGTAAAATATAACCGATTATATTAAAGCTTTTGTACATGTCGCTAAATAATCTAAAATCATATCCTTCTAAAGAGCAATAAAGAGTTAGTACGTATTGGGTAACCATATGATATAAATGGAACAGGCTGAAGAAAGTCATGCACTGACAAGACTTCAAGGAACTTGTAAAACTTTCCCTTTGTAATAATTGGTCCAAGTTATTGTATATTTTTACAAGTTGTGAAAGATTTATGCTGAAATAATTTTTATTATGGCCCAGCTACTGTTGCTGAACATACTATTGTCATACTATCTAAAGATGTTGCTGGATATTCTTCAAATGCGGCTTATCGTCTATAGCTGATTATGTTGAAACTGACTGAAGGTATGAATTTACTCCATTCTAATTCGCCTAGGGCTAAAGTGCGCAAGTCTGGGATACATTTGTCTCGAAACGAGGCCTTCGATTCGGGACTTATTGGGGTAGCTTCAAATCAGTTCAGTGCAGCCCTTTAAACAATCGTGCAAAAACCTAACTTGCGACTGATATACATAGATATTCTATTATCTAAGTTCAAAAGCTGTCATTACACAGATTTGACTTTAAGTAGCTAAGCAAGCTGCGTATAATCTCCCAAAATTGATAGCAATATATTCCGTTTGAGTGTGAACTATGGCGAAATCCATGGTAAGATCTTATCGGTGGATACTGGCAAACTGATTATTCTACTTAATACCGGGCAAAAATATCTCATGGCTTTTTTATTGACTAGGGATATAACATGGCATCTGGATTAAGTGGAATGCTCAAGGAGGGCCACACATCGTATGAAGGCGTTGATGAAGCTATCATGCGTAATATCGATGCTGCCAAACAACTTGCAGATATAGTGAAAACTTCATTAGGCCCAAACGGTAATATATATATATCATATTCTTCGTTATATCTGCTTAAAATTTTCAATTGTACTGCTTCTATAACCCGATTTGTAACGATCACAGTGTTTTTTTAGCCTCACGTCGATATTTCGATAATGGTACCAATCTAAATTTCTAGTCATGATTTTTACTGACAATTCTAATAATTTTTTAAATAATTCAATGCAATGAGCATGTTAATCTCTGTCATCAGTATCATCGTGTATATGCATATATTTATTGGCCATCTCCATGAAAATATTATTTCTGTTGACTTACAATTTATAAGTATGTCATTTCTTGATATAAACTTCTCAACCATTGTTTAATATTGTGCCTTTATACTTTTCGATCAGTGATACTACATTTCTTTATCCAAAGTGTCAGTTTAGGTGACACCATGTATTAAAATTTAACCATAGCAATATGTCTTTAATTACTAATTGAATGTACATCAAAAAAGTAAAAAGTAATGTAGAGAATTTTGAAAAAATCATTAAGGCAGAAAAATTTTTGGTAGAGGCCTTGTTTTGTTGCTCTCCTCTTTTAAACAATTGCTATGCGCAATATTTTATTTAAAAATAATATTATAAGACAATTAATGTAGATTCTACTTATTCATTGTTCAAACACCACTTCTTATAATTTTCTATACATATATATATATATATATATAACGAATTTTCGGGTGACTAATGTAATTCGCCATATCCAAAAATCTGAAGCTGAACTTGGCACATATGGCTCTTTCCGTTTATTCAGGATGATCAATAATTCGTCATATATATGAATTATTATACTGCCTAATATATATAATATCACTATAACATCAATGGGTTAAATTTGATAAGAAATAATGATATGCAGGAATGAACAAATTGGTTATTAATCACACCGGGAAAACCATTGTCACATCTGATGGGGCGACTATTGTTCAAGAACTCGATGTTATGCACCCTGCTGCTAAAATGATTGTCTTGGCGAGTCAGATGCAAGAGCAAGAGATGGGTGATGGCACGTCTTTTGTTGTGGCCTTTTCTGGGGAGCTATTACGCTTAGCAGGGGATCTTTTGAGGCAGGGCTTACATACTGCTGAAATATTGGAGGGTTATAAGCGGGCATATGAGAAGTGCTGTGCGGAGTTGCCTCTCTTGGTATGTCACAAAGTGGAAGATCCCCGGGACAAATCTCAGCTTATTTTTGCCATTCGCACCGCGCTTGCATCAAAACAATATGGTTTCGAGGTGATTCATATTGCTCATTTTAAACCATATCATTGATTTTGCTATACAGTAAAGTTGCTGAGCAAATGAAAAATTTGATTATAGTTTTCACATAACAAATTAACGAAAAATTCGTATTGTGCCAAGTTGTGCTTCAGATTTTTCAATGCAACAATTTTCTGAAGTATCAAATCAAACTGGTGGTTCCAACAGGCTCATTATATCATAAGCTTATGAGTCTATAAAATTGTGAGCTATTTTAAGATCCGTGTCCATATAAAAGGCAAACTTTTATTTATCCGGGTATTGAATTCATGGATTTCACTTCAAGTTAAACCAATTCGTGCAATCTCAACCAATTTATATACAGTGCAACTAGAAAAGCCAATAAATACATTTTATTGGATAAAGAATTACTGACCACATCGAATTTGTGCTATTTGACCCTTTCAAAAACTTAAATATTGTGTTACATTATTGATCTTTACTAGCTGGCATTTCATTTAAGAACCATATTAAACTACTTGTAAGGGTGCACATTCAGTAGTCCAGTCCATGAATAGTTATAATTTAGGTTCTTTTTTGCTAAACTTATGTTCGAATTCCAATATTTGTATGTATATTAGTGTTATGCAGTTTTCACGACCTCAATTTTTCCTATTATAGTCTCAAAATGTGCACAACTAATTGGTTTGCTCTTTTGTGAGATGTGTAATATCATTAACTGGTAAGTTACAAAAATTTTATGTATACGGTAGGGCACCCTGGCACCATATGTTGCAGAGGCTTGCCTAACAGTCATGTCGCCAGCGCCGAAGCCGGCCTTTTTGGCAGTTGACAATGTGCGCATTGCAAAGTTACAAGGAGGAAGTATAGATCAATGTCACGTCATCAAGGGCATGGTAAGCACAAAAATTTCTATGAAGATATTTTTCAAAGTTGTTTCATTTTAATTCATTCATTCACGCATAGATTCGATTAGTATTTTTTATACTTTCCGCAGTATTTCATGGAGACTGGATAATACTTTTATTTAGGTATGCGTATTTACTCTTTTTTGGTTCAAGTAATTAAATGCTGCGGAAATGATATTTTTCTTAGCAAAAGAAAGAGCCAGATATTCTGATACATGAATTTTTTGTTACAATATTTCCAACATAATTTAAATTATCAAGCTTTGTGAAAATTTAATTTGTTTATAAATTAATGCAGATTCATGCGGCTTTTCTGAGTCTGCACGAATTAATTTTTTTCGTTTGAAAACTCTAATAAACCTATTTCGGATATCTGAAATTCTTATCATATGACGATTTTTTGTGTTAGATTTAAACTGCCTTTTAACAAACTTTGGATATAAAGAATCGGCCGGGACCACTGAATTGATCCATTATAACCGAAAATTTGAAGCCGAACTTGGCCCCAAATGGCTTATTCATCTATTTGCTTTAGGTGAATTTTTTGACCGTAAATTTGTTAAATCTAAAGTTTGCAGTATATATTGTAATGAATTCGCTTCTGGACTGTCGCTCACTAGTAAAAATGCAGGTTCTACTACGCGATTCGGAGGGTTCCATAAAGAAAGTCGAAAATGCAAAAGTGACTGTTTTCGGATGTGGGATTGAAGCCAGTTCGACTGAAGCGAAAGGAACTGTACTGATCCGAACTGCTGAAGAGCTAATGAGCTATAATAAAAGTGAGGAAAAACTCATGGAAGAGGTATGTCTGCGAGTATGTTTACATAGAGTATTTACTTCTGATATGTCGTGACCACCATATTGATTTGTTATATTCGAAAATCTGAAGCTGAACTTACGCAATATGAATCAATGATTATTTGTTATAAATAAATAAATGACGTGCAAAAACTTTATTTATTATTATTTATAATGAAAATTGTGAGAAATCTTATGAAGTTTATGAATTCATCGTTAGGCATGGTTGCTTACTTAACTTTTTTAGCTTTGCAGTATTGCTGACAGCCCTAACATTGACAGTTAATACTAATGTGCATTTCACTATTATTGAACCTATACAATATGTAAAGGTATGCGTATATTTTTATCGATTCTCTTTAGATCATCAAGTCCATTGCCGATTCTGGAACAAAAGTTGTGGTTGCGAATGGTAGTATATCCGAAATGGCCATGCACTATATGGAAAAGTACGAGCTCATGATTCTCAAGCTGAATTCGAAATGGGACCTCCGAAGGCTGTGCTCGGCCCTAAGGTGTACTGCACTTATGCGGTTGGGCCCAGCCACCCCCGATGAAATGGGTACTGCCACCCTCATTGAGGTTCAAGAAGTGGGTGGACGAAATATCACTGTGATTAAGCGAGAGGATAGCGATTCTAGGTGCACTATATTAGTTATTTTTCATTTTTTCTACCTTGACCCCGGAATTTGTCCCACATAAAGGATCAAGCTAAATTTTGTACATATTTATTTGAGAAGAATTGTTTTTCATTTATATTTCCATAAATTTGACCTTTCGCTTGTGACATAGTTCTGGGGTCATGGTAGGCATCTAGTTCATTTTGCTGCACGTTAAACATTGAATATTACAAATAAGCTCAGTTTACCTAAAATGAAGAAATGAATGAGTCATCTGTATTCGTGTTCAACTCCATATTTTAGGGTAAAACGAATTTATCCGGCAGTCCAGATAAACTCATTATATTGAAATTTTACTACGTATATGGCTTAATCGGATATTATTATGTAGAAATCTGTGGATGAGGAAGTAATATAAACCAAGATTCATACATAGTAATCCGCTTAAATAGTGGCGAGTCATTATTTCTCAAATTTATTCTTTTCTATCGTATCAGAGTATAATTTCCACATTATTCATAGTTTGCAGGTACGTTCATATTCATATGCATTCATCAAACTGCATGCATAAGTAAAAAAATGTACGAGTATTTTTATCCAATATATTTTTATATGAGCTTGAGAATAAGCACTCAAGGTCTGTCTGGAAATTTATTTTGTAGCTATGTATTTCCTACCTACATATGGAACATAGTTTTGTTGATATGTGAGTAGATTCAAATCTTTATTTCTGTTTTAAATCCTATTTGCGCAATAGCATTTTTATTTTTTTGAAGTTGGGTTACATTTCCACCTACGATTTGTTTTCAAAACATGATATTACTTATGATGCAACTAACTTGTGATAAATCTTAATATGAGTTTTTAGGTTGGCTACTGTGGTGCTACGAGCATCAACTGAGCCTCTATTGAATGATTTAGGACGGGCTGTTGATGATGGCGTACACTGTGTGAAGTCTATATGTAGTGATCCGAGGTTTTTGCCTGGTGGCGGGGCATGTGAGGCGCAGCTTGCTGCTCGAATTAAGGCCTTTGCCAATACCCAGGTGACCAAAACGTATAGATACCTCTCCCCCCCTTTTTTATTATTAATTATTTCCCTTAAATGCTTTTTTGCTAAGAAATATACGTATGAAGATTTCTCTCTAATCAAGCCAGAATTTCATTGATACTGTTGATATTCCTTAAACTGATACCAGGGGGTATACCAAAAACTACTAATTTATCGATCATTTTGAATTAGAGATATAAATATTCATCAGCAATGGGGGAGGTAAGTGGCATGTAAATCGATGAAAAAATGGAATATACCATTTTGTATACCATCGTTGTACAGAATATCAACTGCATACCATTTTTAAACCAAGAAGTATAGTTAATTGGAAAATTGAATAATTATTCTTTTGTGACTGAATGAAAAATTCGAAATGATGTTTCGATTGGTTTGACTAGAGGAATGAATTCTTGCTCGTAAGGAATAAGAGAGATCATTGGTCGGTGCAACTTTTTAAATAGGATTGTAGTCATAATATGAAACTCCATGGGTTATCAATTTAAATAAATTGGAATATTTAAGATCTATGAACCTTTCTCTTATATTAAACTGGAATGTCCGTCTTCACTTCATTCAAAACTCCTTGGCATGGTAATCAATGACCTCACGTAATCGAGGGGTCTAGCTCCATATGCAGGAGGTAATTACAATTATTGCGAAAAATAAGCTGAATTTTTCAAATAAGTAAGTCTCACAGTCAAGTGTTGCTAATTTTCCACCAAGTCTCTCTACTCTTGACATAAATATGCATGCTGTCCCTAGAAATATGTCCCGAATGAAAGGTCATTCTCATTGAAATATAATCAAAAACAATTCTTTTCAAGTGAATATGTGCAAATTTAGCCTATCCTAACGTTCGGGACCGGATTCCGGAATCAAGATAGATGAGCTCTCTCTACAAGAAAATTGATAAAGCTATTTGATATTACCTTTTGTTACAAAGTGGGCATCACTGGTTGAATTTCAAAGGAAAGTTGCATCTTTCCAAATGCTTGATGCTTCTTCATTATAATTCTTAGGATAAAGCAATTTCGTTCGTTTATATCATTCATACACCCCAAAAATTGTAGGCTTTTAATTTTTTCGATTGTTCAGTGGACACCACGAATAAGAATGCCAGCTTTGTAGTTTTAACAAGCTTAATTAAAAAAACTAAACTGTGCCTCAAGTATTTTGAACTTATGAGCTAATCCGAGAAATATGGCATTTCAAGCTAATAGCATTGTATGCAATTTCTGTATTTTTGGACAGACTGGTTTGGATCAATATGCCATCCGAAAGTTTGCTGAGGCTCTGGAAGTGATTCCCCGAATTTTATGCGAGACCAGCGGTATTGACTCGACGGCTGTATTAGCTCGCTTAAATGCGGCACATGCCGCAAATCCGGCATGTCACCTGGGGGTAGATATTGAAGGCAGTACCCTAGCTGAAGGCAATGGAATGCACGACGTACATGCTGCTGGAATATTTGACCATCTTTCTTGCAAAGAGAGTGCTTTACGTCTGGCGGTCGATGCCACACTCACTGTCCTGAGGGTGGATCAGATTATTATGGCCAAGCAAGCTGGGGGTCCAAAACCGAAGTGATTACGATGAATGACAAATTGTGGGCGGTGTTGTGTGTCTGGGGATGAAGAGGAGGGGGGTGGTATTGTATGTGTAGTTGGGCTCAAGAGTCGTTGAAATGTATGCTTACTATTTCTTTACGACTCGAATGTTTTTTTCATTTTGTTTTGCATTGTTTTGCACGTGAATAGAACTCACACTGCTATCATAATGCAGTTTGTGTTTGCCTTGATACTTGGTGCATAATATTTTCTAGAATGAGAGGAGCTAATGTATTGATCTCTGAAATGTATCTAGGCCTTTTCTGTAGCTTCTGGATATTAGTAGTTTGATATAGTACAGTGGTGCGTACACTAGAACACAGGCAGTCTCTAAGCGTCATAAACTGTGTTAGTCCATTTGGTCTCGGAACCCTTAGAAATTATTTTTAAATGTTTTGTGAATTTTGACATGTTCACGTGATGATAGAAGTCCATGTTAGACATATTTATCCACACATTAAAAATTGCCAAGTCAAACACCTTTTTAACCTGAACATCTATCTACCGGACAAATTTTAAATGTGCATTCCTTATTTAAGAATTGTTAAGTGAATAATTTTATGTAATACTAATTCGATACGAGTATGAATGGTCTGACTGATCATTGTAAAAAGAGAACTTTAATGACATTGTACTTGTTGAGTATATGAAAATGTATTCGAAAATTTCTGTAAACTTTAATATAATGTAAACTAACCATATTTAAAACTTGGCACCTTTTTAACTCGTTACATACCGGAAAAATAATATTCAATCTAAACCTCTTTAATCAGAATACCTGCTTTAACTGAACAATTCGTCAATTGCCACCAAGAATTTGACTTAGCAAGTTTCACTGCACATCTCAATAATGAAAGTTTTAGCTCTAGAATAGTAAAAAAATGAAAATAATATATTGCAAGGCTTATTTAAGAATGCTGGCAACATAGTTCTGTGCATTAACATTCATATATTTTTTGTGATGGATTGTTGTAACTTCAGCTTTATTGGCTTTTTACTATTCCTAACAAAACAATACGAATGAAAATACTGTGAATTGAAATTATCACTGCATGCTAAGAATGCATTTCTAAACTGCATAGAAAGCTTATTATAGTTTCTACAAAGTTTGAAGAATTGCTCTTTAATTTGGATGTTCGCTGTATCGAGTTTTTTTTTCAAAATTTGGCAGTAGTCGAAATTTGGTTTCTTATTGGGTCAATATTGAATCGAGTCGAAAGTAAATATTTAGAATGACTCGAGTTTTGATTTCGAAAATTGGAGCAACTTGGCGTCAGTTTTCGAAGTTGACATACGAAATCGAAAAAATTTCGACAACGCTGATAAGCTAGCATTTGACGTCGTCGTCACTGCGATTATATAAAACTTTCGAAGTCTTACGATATTTGTGCAGCATAATGAATGTTTCGGTAGTTCCCCGAATGGTCGTTATGATTGGATCCCGAGGCTAGTTTGAGTTTCGCGTTATTCTTCTGCCGTCAAAATAACATCCACAGTCTGATAACAATTTCTCATTTTCTGAATGATCCGATTTTAGGTAGTGGAAAATCAACGCTCAGTTCACACCTCTGTTCAGTAGGTAAGTTGCTTCCGCTCCTTGTTGCTTAAAAATATAATGGCCATTATTATCATATATTTCATGCATTGCATTTTAAACTACGAATACGTGCCGATTTTGTAAATACTTTTTAAATGCATATATCTGTATTCAAAATATTTTATGTCGAAATTAAGGCGTCGAGATAATTTACTTTCGTTTTCTTGTTTTTGAACTATATTTAAAGTAAGTAAAGACCACCTAAAAATTATTGATAAGCAGAAGAGTTCAATAAAAAGTAAAAAAGCATTTTAATCACCGTTAAAGAATACGTGCATGTTTATAATGTATTATCAATACCATTTTTTGTTTGGATACATGTACAAATATTACATACCGAACCTAATTCCAGTACAACAGAAGTTTTTTGCTGCTAGTGCGATTTTGTGATGTATTCATTATGCTACAAATTTAATGAAAGCTAGCTATTTTTTTTGTTAAATTCATCATTTTTTTAAATTAGCTTGAAAAAAATTGAAACCAATTGCATAATACCCTTGATGTAAATGGTACAAAACTAGTTTTTCAGCTCCATTGTCATTCATCTTATTAGTTTTCTTGAATGTTCTTTTGTTACTAACTCTATGACAAATACACTCAAAACTCTAGTAAAGTGAATAATTTATAGTTCAGGATATGGTATATACTCATGTAAAATTTCTGTGGTGGTGGCAATTTGAGTCTGCAATTGTTCCAGCTATCTAAAAAATTTCTCAGCATGAAAAGGAAAATTTTTAGTAGTTTATTGTAGATGTAACCAAATAAATATCAGTCTTCTGGCACACTATTTCTAGAAAAAACCATTCCCCGAGAACAAAATAAAACACAATTGGTACTATCCCAGTACATATCTCTGAAGTACTAGGCTATATTCATTCATTTACTTGTGAGCATATGCTGTTCTATTCGATATGACATTCGACATTTTAAATTGCCTTCATTTAATCCATTAATGTGTCTGTATAAATAGGATCATGGGTGACGATAAATCAAGATGAGTTGGGCTCTAAGAAAGCATGCGAAAATATTGCAAAAGATGAGCTGCTGAAAGGATCTTCCATAATAATAGACAGGTCAAATTTCTTAAGCAACTCGGGACACTTTTGAGACCTTTAGTTACCATGATAAATAATCTAGAGACTTTTAAATAAGCAAAGGCATAATTCTATGCTTGAAACATTTAAACATAAAATACTTTTGAATATCTGGTGTTAAAAATGGTTAAGTTTGGCAATAAGTAGAAGCATATATAAGTCAATATTTACCATTACTTATTGGTTTTTGAATTTCAGATGCAATATTGAAGTGGAGCAGCGCGCATTTTGGCTTGATATTGCGCGTCAAAATGGGTGAGTTTTTATTCCAATGAAACATAATGTGCATTAGTACTAGAAGAATATTAACAAATAGATTCTTACGTTGGATAAAAGGAGTGCAAAAGGGAATGCACAGAAGAGTTGGCACGAATCCAGAAATAAGGGACAAATCCGATTTTGAATTCAACATTTATTTGAAGTTTATTGACGAATCTGAATCCAAATGTAGATGGATCCCAATCCAAAAAGTGTTCATGCGATCCGTAGATCTGGATATAAATCAAATTAACAAATTGTAAATAAATAAAATTTTAAAGTATTTACGTATAGTTATAAATGTATGATTCGAGTTTGTATCCAAATCCACGATTTATTATGAAAATACGGATGGATAATGGTGAAATTTTGGGCGGATCCGAGTTCAGGATTTGTTTTATCAAATATAACGAATCTGATTTCATATCCAGCTAAAAAGATTCGGATTCGAATCTGGTTTAGTTTCTGAACTAGATTTGTGCAAAGCTCTGCTATTTTTCCACTTCATTTTATTATGTGATTTTTGGGACACATAAACTAATGTTTTTTATTAAGTAAACACAGTTAAATTCAGATATAAAAATTTGTCGGGACAACAGAATCAATTTGTTATACCAGAAATTAGTTATATCTGAATATCTGGAGCTGAACTTTGCATGCTAGTAATTTTTCATTTATTCATTATAAGTGAAAATTAGTTAACAAATTCATTGTATCCGAAGCCAAATTCTAGTTCAGTTGTGCATTAGTTTATAGTTAAGCTGACTAGTATATATATCTCAATCACAAAAGAGATGTCATGTTTGAAAGTTTTTCTATATACTTCAACGTGGATATTATTCTAGAGTTATTATTTTTAGTCTTGCAGATTCGGTAGTAGCAATTTGGCTTGATGTGAGAACTGATACTTGTATTTCCCGTGTTCAGAAGCGAGTTGGACACCCTACCTTACCTCCTGGGCCTCAAAGCATTTTTATAATCAAAAGGTACCTATATATATGTACTCAGTAAACTTACGAATCTTTTGGGGCTGTTAAAATAATTCACTACATCCAAACTTCATTATATTCGAAATCTGAAGCTGAACCTGAACCTGCCACAAGATGAATTTTTGCTTAATTCGTTACAAGTTGATTCAATTTGAACGAAATTTACCATTTGTACATGCACCATCGAAAGCTCTAAAAGATCCCCTTACAGCATAATCGTAGCATCAATCAAATTTGTCATATTGGGGTAATATCCATTTTTTTGCTATTATTGTTCTTATTGGTTATCTTTTTTCACCTATATAACTAGAATTTAAGAATTTTCTAATTTACCGAATTTATATTTTTTTAATTTCGGCATTTTTCCGAATAAATTTAAGCTTTGTATTGTCATATTGTGCAAAATGTAAATTTTTTGCTGTTTTCATGTTAACATAAACTGTACTAATGGTCAAACTCATTCCTTATTTATTATATATTTGTTCAGTATTTTTATTATCACCCTATTTTGTTGGTAATCGCAGAATGGCTAATGCACTGCAACCTCCACAAAAGTATGAAGGGTTTATGGAAATATATAGAGTCCAAACCGAGGTGAGACCTTATATACGGCGCCATTGTACTATATTCGAATATAGATATAAAATATGTGTTTTTTTAAAAATTGAAATATACTAATGTGGTTTTATATTTGGAAGAATATGGCAATCATTTTTTGGAGTTATTATGTTCAAATCGAGATATGAAACTTTTTTGAAAAGCTGAAATAAGTAATCATGTTTATTGCGATTTTTATGAAAGATTCATGATTATTTTTAGTACATTTTTGCCCGAATCGTATTCAATTCTAATAATGATATCCTAGGCAGAGCTCAGCCAAGTTGTACTGGATCTGTGTCATTTAGATCATATCGGAACTGTAACCTGTGATACCCAAACTGTCGATTCCGAATCGGATCAAACCTCCGAAATCACTCCATCTCCTATATCTTCGAACGACAGTATGAACGACAGTTGGCATCAGCATTTAGGGCCAGGGATGTTATGGGGTAGAGTACCTTATGAAAGGAGGAAGGTTTTCGGGGGGAGGGAGATATTGGGGTGTATGTATGCTGATACGTGTCTAAATTCGAATGATGCTTGGGATGTTTTTGTGAATATGTTCAATGATTTACTCGATATTGAAGCTTTATCTGCAATATTTAACGGTACATGAGTAACTTTGAAAATATTGAATTTCCTCCATTAGTGCAAACTTTTTCAATGATTTTTCCCTAAAATACGTTAATTTAGTTCTAGATTGCTGCGGAGTCAATACACTTTAAATTTTGTCTGAAAATATTACTGAGAAAAAGATACTTTTAAATTTTTTTATTAAGTTTCTCAGCTATCAATATTTTGTTTTGTGTTTACTGTTTCAGTAGTGTATTTTACAAATTGACCTAGACCATGCACAAATCACAAATGTTAATGTTAACTGTGAAAAAATTTTTCTAAGAATGATTATTTCGATTTTCTTTGATATTTTCTCTAAAGATGCATGAGCATGGGTTATGTAGATTTCTCCTTCTCTTACAAAAAAGGATTTATACCTTCTGAAAGTACTCTAAACTTATCACAGTAATAAATCTCTGAAGATTATTTTGATTTTAAAAGATTTACTTCATAGACACCCTACAAATTAGATTTATGATTTCAATGCTTGAATGTTATGAAATAAAAATAAGTTTTTTTTCATTCTGCATCTCCTCTCTTCCAAATTCAGCAACCCTGCACCATTCCTCAAATTTAAACTGAAAGAAAAAATAAAAGTTTGGTTTTATTAGTCTATATGAGTAGAAAATTAAAGTACATCCTCCAATCATATTTGGCCAACTGTTTTTGCAGCATCATCTGGAGACCTTGAAGAAGCCGTTAAAGCTGCCTGCAGTGGAGTCAGTTCAGCAGAAGAATATGTAAGTTATCATATTGCATTGCATGTATGAGTAATTTTCAGACTGAATTGTGCAGGATACTATATTGCACGAGAGACTTGTTACTACATATCTCTTACCGTATCATCAGTTATTCATTAAATTATGTACATATGCGTAAGGTCTTATTTGGAACTTGTTTCATTGTCATCATTTTTTTGTCTGTATGTATGCATTGTGTAGGAGCTGATATGCAAGGAAGATACATCAGGACTTCAATCTGAACAGCTTGAAGCTCTAGAAAATCTAAAGGTTAGGGTCATATATCCATGCTAATTTATCTTTCAATGAAAATGAGCGTATTTTCCTTTTTCATGTCGTCAACGCTTTTTCATTACCTATATATGTTTCAAAGATTTAGTGGCCTATTCCGCACATTCACCAGGCCAATCAACATTGCATAATTTCAATGAAAAGCTCAAATGCATGGTTAAAAATGGTAGTCCCATAGACCACTCCTGGATATTTATGGCTTTGTAATTTCATTAAATACAAAGTTTAGAAATTTTTAGCGAAGAAAAACTTGAAAAACTATTTCCAACCTTGAATTATGGTCATCCAGGAAGGCGATATGAATCTGAACGTTATTTTTCAAATTATATATTCTCTTTTTTGTCTGTTTCGAGTTCGAAACAACTTTTCATCGACGGAATTTTTGTAATAAGAGTGGAGTATGGTGCATAAATTTAGTCAAATATATCATACTCTGGAGCCAATAGTTGAACCAAATTTTATACCCGGCAAAAATGTTTTGAAATATTATTTATTATGAAGATTTCTAATATGGTGGATGATGAACATAAGAAAAACACACAGATGAAAGAGAAATTAGAAAAAAAGCGAGAGTATTTATGTTATGATATTTAAATATTGTTCTAGAGCAATTTTCAAAAAAACATTTTTTCCATGGCTGTGTTGCAGCGTTATTTACTTTTAGTTGTTCTCGACTGTAATTTTTCTGAAATCAAAAGATCATGGAATGCAATAAAGACTGTTATATTTGTATAGTATAGTGAAGATCATAAAATGATTTTTAAAGTATTAATTATTATTCTGATGTACATTTTTGCAGGGTGTATTTCCAGATTTAAATGGAACGCTGATACTATATGTTCTACAAGAATGCAAATTCGATGCAGCAATTGCTAGTCAGTTCTTATTAGACTGCGAGTCGGATGGCCAATTTCTCTCATCTCTGAACAAGAAATTGCCTCAGCATGCTGTCAATATTGAGCCGACTTCGTTTGCGGATGTGGTCAAAGGGTCTGCTCATCCTGGGAGAAAGGGGGTGGCTACCAGAGGGAGCATTTCATTTGGGCCGGGTTTGGTACCTCTTAAGGAGGGTAAACAGGGGCAACACTCACTACGGCGAAATTGCTCTCTCCCACCTACGGTATTTATCATTTGTTGGTCATTGAATCTTACAGTTGATATTTTATAAACTACATGTTTATTTGTACCAAAAACTATCTTTCCATCTAATATGTTAAGATAGAGATATCAGTATGTAATACCAACAAAGGAAGGTAGGTGAAGTATAATGCTACAAACTACAAGAATATATCATTTAGTAGTCCATTGATATAATGAATACTAGCTGTAGGTCATTTTCGATATTGCTTCATGTTTGTAACAATATGGCTCTTTTTTATATAATAGTATTAGTGTTTAAAAGACAAAAGGCCACATATGTCATTTCTTGTTTCCCTGCTGAATTTGTTTCTCGGCAGAAACGAATGGCATAGAATAGTTTTTGAACGGTAAAGTATCTTTTTTATGTTTGAAAAATAAGAGATGAGAAGATTATTTTTTATTTTAGCTGTCTCATTATTGCATATATTTGTCTTGTGATTATGCTATTGATCAATTCATACTCTATTGTAAATTTATGACGAAATAGTCGAATGATGTTTCGATTTACATTTAACCATTTAAAAAAAAAGATTATCATTCAGGGCTCTAAATTCTTCTAGAATTGAAAGTCTGCTGTGATTGAAGTAATACATTCATTTTCTTTCATTTTGGTCTAAGGGGTACAGAGGGGGGGGACGTTTACAATATCTGTGGGAGACATACTAGCCAATGCCATGTTTCACTACGTGATCCCCCTGGGCATTCATATGTGAGGTGGGAGGGGGAGGATTACCAAGGGGTTTAGGGCATATTGTTTTTAGAAAACTTTTAGTCTAAGTTATATTTGATTGTTAGATGTAGTATAACCTGATCAGAAAAATGTTCAAATATCAATCAAAACACAAATAGCTGCCTTAAATTGATATAAGGTAAAATTCCTAAATTTAAAAATTCTAAAGAAATATCAGAAATGCTTTGAGTTTCCTAGCCTAACCGGAATGATTTTGATGGTGCCTTTTTCTAGCATCGAAATGAGCAGTGATTTCAAATTTTGAATTGTAGTTTTTTTATTATCGAATGAAGAAATTGAGGAAAGATTTTTTCACTAGTGTAAGCAGGACAAATTGTAATTTATTAAGGTATCTATATGCAAAGGCAGGTAGCTTGCTGTGACTGTTCATGTCTTTATTACATATTTTGATTGGTTTAAATAGAATGACATCACTAAACATAATCTTTCTTATTCATTTGTGTACTATTCCGCGAATTTTCTAAATTGGAGACCAAATTATGTGTTACATATGAACTGATATTGGCTTATATGACCATACATATGCTAATTTATTATTTAATTTGTTAAATAGAACAAATTATAGTTTGTTCAAGTTGTATTCAATGTAACTTCCTGCATTGAGCAGTTAAATTATTTGTAGTATGAACCGAAATATACTCGTAATGACTCTAAATATCTTTATTGTATTAAGAAGAATGCATTGGTTATGTTAAAAGAACGCAGGAAATTACATCGAGGAGCAAGGTCGATGGTTGCAAAAAATGTACCCGGGATTATTGAAGCAGGAAGAAATGCACGGGCTACTTGCGGATAGCGGGTTCGACACTGCAGGTTTCTAAATGTTACTTCAGTATGAATTCTTCTCTTGTGTAGTTACGGCGAATGCCAAAACTACTACTTTTTAAAATTAAAATTGAACAATATTTACGTATAGAACCAGGCAGTTTAAGAGCAATGAATAGGTTACTAGAGAAAGAAGATTTGAATGGACGAAAACATACTTTGGTGACTTTTCAGCTCGCAATGAGTTCATTGAAGGGTCAAATGTAATAATAATTTCTGAAAAGTTAAAAAAGATTTAAATTAATTTGATGGCCTATATTACAGTCTTACCGAACATATTCTGTGTAATTCATTATTAAACATGATTTGATTCCAGGAATCTAGGGGGGTAGTGTAAAATAGACCAATGCTATAAAGAATTTTAGGAAAAATTAGTAATTTACTAATAAAAAAAGATTCAAAAATGCAAGACTTATTTTTTGGTGATTTTTTAGTTTTTTTTACATTAATTTTTTTCGAAAGGTCAAATTTTAGAACAGTTTGTAAAGGATAATAATGTCAAAAGGATTGTTAAATGGCCTATATTACGTGAGCTTTTTTTTCGTGATTAGTCGCTGAAGAGAAGCTTCGAATGATATTTCCACAAATTGCATTGATGGACAAAAATGATGAATTAACGAATCATCTTGAAAATGCCTTTCATTGTGAAAGACAGCACCAATCCTTAGAATCAAGGTGAGTAAAATGCATCATACGTTTGAGTTTTTTATATGATGAATCTTGAATAGAAAGTACATGGAGAAAGTAGAGAGAGATGCTTTTATTAATTGTGAAGCATACAAAATTCAAATCCTATTTTTTAATTTCTTCGGAATAATATTCTAAAAAGATTTTCTATAGCTGTACTTCAATATAGACTAGTATACTATATACATCCAGTCAACCAGTCAATATCTCTATGACCTTATGTGTAATCATATAATGAGTAGCTAGCGCAATATTCAACACTTTTGGTGCCTGCATTAATATGTTGAACCTTCCATGACATTAAAATTTCTCTTTTTTATGTTTTTGTGGTGATGATACAATTAAAGTACATATTTCTATCTTTTATTTAACAGATATGTAAATAATTTGGGTAAGAACGCTCTTCAATGTCTTACATCAATACTGTTTCGTTGAATGTGTAAATTGGGTCAGTAGATTAGATAAATCCATTTTAAATTGTTCTGAAATTTGAGCTATCAATGAAAAGTTACTATATTGTGCTTTCCTCTATTCGTATCTTCTTTCATTCGGGATGCATTTACTTTTCTTAACGTATATTACCCTTCTATTTTATCTGCCTAATTTTTAACAACAATTTTGAGTTTTTAGGATGTGAACACTACAATTGTAACAATCTGAATTTGATTTCTAAACTATCCAGTGACTGTGATTCGGTTCATTTTTTGTCCGTCCGCTCATTCGAATCTTTATCTGCTCCAAATTTTACCTGTGCTGAAACTAGAATAAAGTTGGGCGTTTTATTTTATTAATATCAGCCAAACTGTGTAATTAAAATCTCTTAAAAGGTTTTTCAAATTTTGTATACAATAGAAGAATTATTGTTCCAATGAAAAATTTGAAGTATAGGCTTTAGACCAATCAGCGGGTTTATATAATTTTTTGTGTAAATAATGTTATAGTAATGATTCAGATAAAAGCAAACTGTTCCTTGTTAAAAATTAAGAAATGAGCAATTTTTAAATCTTCATTTGCTTTGTCTGTATATTTTTTCTAGAGAAATGATTTCTGAAGAGCAAGTTTCCGAGATTAACTCCGAATTGGGTCCTATTCGGGGGTGGCAAGGGTCGTTACATTATCGCCAGCTAGCTTCCGAAGAAGCGTTTCAGATGAAGGAATGCTATCGCTGTGCTTCTCAAGAGTACAGGTAAAAGTTCGTTTTTTCAGTATATTGATAAATGCTTAGGTATAGAAATGGGACTACTGACGAATACGAATTATTTATCTAAATTATTGATATCATGCCTTCATAAATAGTAGTATAAATATATAAATTTATAGTGTATTAAATCGATTTGGCTTTTACTTTATAGATGATTTACAATTTTTACAAGATTCAGAAAATATTATCAAGCGGGTTCAACATATGCTAGATACCTCAGCTCAAAATTACAAAATGATTTTTGCCTCACAATTTAAAAGTTAGCAGATCAATTGCACCAGAACAATTTTTTTCGGAGAAATAATATCCGCAAACAAGATATCTATGTTGTCCCCAGAAATTCGTCCCAATCAAAAAGTCACAGGCCGAAAAAGTGCATGGTACGTACGTCACTTTTATTTTTAGATTGGATTTTGGGGTAAAGTAATAAATGAGCTATTCAAAACTTTATGAATTTTCCTTTTTTCTGTTGCATTTTATCTTTGTAATTTAAAAAGAAGAAACGGATTTGAAGAAAAAGTGGGTAAATATTTTATGATGAACTTCGAGGAAATTTACATAATTGTTTTTCGCGTTGAATGAGTACAGAAATACAGAAAAAATTGTAATCGATGTTTATATGTATTTATGTAGCAGAGTTAAAAAAAGCAATCCTGCATTTTTCTTCTCGAGTTCGAATTTACTCGAAGTGGCCAATGGTCATGTTGTGTGCAAGTGTCGTAGTAGCCCTATACATAAACATCAGATAGAGTAAATGAATTCAGTAGTCCTCCAAAAAATACGAAACTAAATTTGGACACAGAATGATCTTTTCGTCTAGTTGTTACGCATAAAAATTCTTTAAAACTGAATTTGTTACATTGTAAGTTTACTGCATGTATGATTTTTTAATGTTTCAGGAGACATGGTGGGAGTGCTGCAGTACGTTTCATTGAAAAAGGCAACTTGGCGCGCAATAATATGTTGACTATGAATCTTAAGGCTGCGGTTCTGGTTATGGAAGAGAAGAACCCTCATATTACCGTTCGCATTGCAGAGCAAAAGGGAAAATTTGGAAAGAATTCCAACTGTCTGCTGGTCACGGGCTGGAAAAAAAATGGTGCATTTTTTAAGAGTTGTAGTTTTTTAACAAGCTGAAATTAAAATGATATTATTGGCCCAATTAGTCTGTTCAAAAACAAAATATTACTTGAAAAGAAGCATGTTGTACAGAATATTGCCTCAAAGTAAGCATTTTATACTGAATATTACTTTAAGGGAGGAACGTTTTTTTTACATAAAAAATCCAAGTGTTCTTCATTGTAGGATGTTTTCCGTGTTGAAGTGCATGTATCTTGTTAATTATTGCTATATACTAAAGATTTTTTACAGCATGACCACTACAGACTTGGACTTTCTCATTTATTTTCATCTAATATGTGAATCAAACTGTTTTATTTTTAAATAGGAAATGGTACTGGTTTAACAGTAGATCTACATGGTCTTAGAGTCACCGAAGCTCTTCAAGCCGTTCATTCGATTATTCTACATCACAAGTCTCAGGTAGAATTTTAATTAAATGTTTCAAAGTTTTTTTATTCAATATCATGAATTTTGTTTCGATAAAGGGATCGAGGGGTGCAGCTATGAAGCTTCATCTTGTTACCGGGATCGGTAGCCACAGTAATGGTGCGTTATGTCAATGCTATCAAGATTCCATTTCCACTTTGAAATTTACTTATTTAAATAAATTCTGCCAAAGTACAAGCTCAAATTTTTGCTCTGGTGAAATGCTTTAATTCCATTCATATTGAATAATTTTTCTTAATATTTGATATATATATATATGTTTAAATATAAACTGGCTATTAGTTTAAAATTTTGATGTTTTCAGTTTGGAATTATTATCTAACACTAAATTTGTAAAGCCTTTCTGTATCATCCATTCTGAAATGATCTTCCATAGTTTAGTATTTTTGGGCTTGCCAGAAACTTGAGCGTTAAAATATTTTGTTTTTTATCGGTAGAGATTTAGCAGAGTTAAGACTAAAAAATACCCCAGACAGAACATATTCAAATTGATTTCTAATGTAGCACAAAAAAAATCCGAGGTTATTTCTTGTGCATGGAGGGGGGATGGTTAAGATGTCTCAATGTGATACAATTTTTCAAGTTGAAAAGAACAGTTGATCAAAAATTTGAATAATTGTTCTTCTGCAGTAAGATGAAAAGCTTGATAAGATCATTTCTTCGTTTAGGTAAATATATCATCAAAAGTGTTATGGTAGTTAAGATGTTTGAACCCCTCATGAGATAATGTCAAATTTAGTCAGCAAACTGAAGTTGAACTTCAAGCATTCGAATAAAATAAAATGAAAAAATTATATTATTGTTGTCTGTTAGAAGCGAAAAAGGGAATATATAGAATCTGAATTCATGGAGAAATATATTTCAATTTGATTAAACTTATGCATTAAAGTCATTCCTATTCGAGTTCATATTTTCAATGCAATTTGCGTTATTTTACTGAAGTGGCCTTTTAAAAATGATTTTATTATTCATTTATAACAAATAATAAAATCATTTCTTATACAGATTGTGTATAAGCTAGTTATGGCTAGCTATTTTTATTGATTGTATCATCCGTGCATCAGTTATTGTTTTTTTACCATCTTGGATACTGTGATACTGTAGTTCGCAATTTTTTCAATCCAGTGTTCATTTGTAGTACAACTAGCTATCATCTGGCACTCTATCATCCATATACTGCTATACTTAGCTGTTTTGTTGCACCTTCCATCAATGCACAGTTATAACTGCCTCCTGCATGTATAGTTAGCTAATGCTAAAACTAGCTAGTTGAAGGTCGGAAAATATATTTAGACTCAATTTGGGAAATGTTGTAGTGGTTGGGTTAATATAGTATACTTCGGATGCAATAAATTTGCAGTGACCACCAACTTACTTCGTTGTATCCGAACATCTGATGCTAAACATAGACACCGTGAATTTGTTCATTTGTTGTAAGCAAAATTGCTGTATCTGAAGTTACTGCATTATTATATTTTACATGTACAGTTAATGGACCTCGTCTTAAACCTGCAGTGGGAAGACTGCTTGATAATCTCAATGTAAGAGCGACTTACAATGGCTCAGGCATTTGGATTGTGGATCGAATTTAACTTCTTTAGTTTACTTGTCAGAAGCTAGCATGGTGAAAATTGAAATTTTGATAAGTTGCAATCTAAAAATAGCAGCTGTCAAGTATCAATTCATCTTGAAATTCAAATCTGTCAGTAAATATGTACGAGTCTTTCCTTCGAGCAGACTTTTAAAACTGAAATGTTCATTTTTGAATAATGAGAGGTTGATTTATTATATATTTCTAAGTGTTTTTTTTAATAATAATGAAACTTTACTATAAGCATTACCCGACTCTTTTACTTTTGAATCTAATTTATGTTTCAAAATTTAGAATGATTCACAAGAATTCTTAATTTTGTTTGTTCTAAACCTCTAAAATTAAAAATTTCCAACTAGTTCTAGAGATGGGATTACATGCACAAGTGGGGCGACTAAAATCCTACATCATCGATGAAAAAAAATATATCCTTCGGAAATTATTAATAATTGTATGGTGACCTTTTTGATGGTACCTTGCTTTGATTCATTTGATTGTGGTGCAAGCACAAACTCTGGATATATTCTTTTAAATTTAGTCGAAATTTTTTTGACAGTTTTATCTTTACTTTCCTACGACTAATGAACGAATAAAGGACCTAAAGGATAATACACATCAATTGTAGCCATAAAATAATGACTTGTTTCAGTCTAATCTGAATAGCTCTGACATAGGTTCATTCATGTTTAATTGCACTGGTACCTTTTGAAAAGTAGTAGATCCAATGGTTCTTTTACTCTTTTGGTCTTGCTCGATCAGACAGAATCTCAAGAAGCATGCCGGTCTGTTCCGTTGCCCTTCATTTGAGTTCCAAGACTGCAGGATAAAAATAATTTTTGCTCTCCTTGGCAAATGGAACATTCTTTTGCAAGCTTGATATTGCGCTGGGTTTTTGCACCGAAACCTTTTTTTTGCTGCATTGTAAATTTTGAATCACTGCTGTGCATCAGTAATGGATAAATCAATGCAAAACTTATATAACTTCTAATATACCTTTGCTTAGCTGCCTGATTTGAGGTTTTAAAGTTTCACAATTTTTAAAGCCAGGTTCCGGTAAAGGCAAAACAGGAGAGAATCTTAAGTATCATTGTGAGGTGCAACTTTTTGATTCCAAATTGCACACACATTTAAAAAATTTTGACTAAAATTGATACTGCATAAACTAATGGTTTATCAAATGATATACTTTATTGTATAATATCACCAATCAGCCAACTTTGTTTACTGGAGCATATTAATATCTCAAATGAAATATATTCAATTAAGGGATATCTTTTGAGTTGATGGTGTCAGTTAAGGACATCCTTTGTATTACCGTGCTGCTGTAGGCAACAGCCACAACACATATTTAAGGCACTTTAAAAATTTTTTTTGAATTAGCACTCACCAATCTCCATAAATTAAATTTATGGATAAATTATTTTCAATGTATTTGTCCTTATTCTTACACGTGCATTTACAGATTAGAATTCAGCCCAGTGGCAGGTCACTGGATTGAAAATTTGGAGCCAAACTATTTTGCTTACAAGCCAAGCTGAATAGAACCAAGCTGTTTCAAGCCGCAGTTTAATTTTTATACTGCAATAACCAAATATAAATAACAGTATGTGGCACATTACCACTCTGATAATATGAAATACATTTGGAATAAGATTGAAAAAGTATAGTAAATTACTTGGATTTGATTACATTATTTACCACTGACCGCTTATTATTAGTATTAGCTAGAGCATCAAATTTGAAAATGTCACACATTTTCAACCATAAAATACTATTGTGATGAAAACTCACAGAGTAACAACACAAAAATGTGAGCATGAAAATATGCTTTTAAATTCAATTTATATAACTACTACAGATAAAGATGCTTATGCCTTGCAGACAAAGTGATTTTTCAAAAATGAAAAATATTAGGAAAGAATAGCTACAAGTTTGATATGAGATAGCATGCATTATCACTCAAACTCAAAGATCTATTCAATCTGTGCATCCAACAATATATTTAAGAAGATAGTAAAGAATAGCCATTGGTGTTAAGACTTGCAAAGGAAGAAAAGGATTAAGGAAACAAGAAAGAAAGGAATGCAAGTGTATTGACTTTTATATATATATAAGTAGAGCGATGTGTCTTTCCACTAATGACAGAATATCATAAAGATGAAATACCTGAAAGAATAATTGATGACTAGCTTAAACTTGATGACTAGCTTCATTCCATTGGCTGATTTGTGGAGAGTCACCAAGAGTAAGAACAAATTTCCACTGGCTGATTTGTGGAGAGTCACCAAGAGTAAGAACAAATTTCCATTGGCTGATTTGTGAAGAGTTCATCAGAATAATTCCCTATTGTCTGATCTGTGAAGGGTCATCAAAATAAGAATAGAACAAAATCTCCATTGGCTGATATATGAAGAGTCACCAAAGTAAGAATAGAACAATATCCCATTAGCTGTTTTTGTAAAGAGTTGCCAAAATATATGAAACAGAGCATAAAGTATAGGACATTCTGAAACAGACGGATTTAAGACATAGTTGTAGTCCTAACACTTAGACGTGTCCAACTTTTAAATGTATATTGGGTACTTTTTATTATAGAACTTCAACTATTGGAAGTGCTGTCAGTAAATACAGTTACTGCAGACAACTTTAATTCACTAAGCTTTTATTCTAAATAATTTTAGGAAGTCAATTACTGAAAAAAATAAAAAAGCTTACATTCTTCTCGAGTAACTGAAATCGTGGCTCAAGCCAACTCTCCTCGGCGCTGCTCCAAGTTGGATTTACCAGTACAAGTCAAGATGAGTTCTTAGCTAAATTGATTTAAAAATCAGGACCAATATTGTCTGGCCTGATCTGGCACAAAGCTCAGGCCTGCTTTGAACCAAGCCTGGATGAGTATCAGGACATCATCTTCAGTTATAATTTTTCCACTAGCAATATATTTAGATGTTTCATATAGTTTTTTGGGCTCCACTTAGACTCTCACTTCCCCCCAACAAAATTTTTTTAAACTAAACCAAACGTGAGTTTTTCCACCCTCCACCCCCTTAAATGGCTTTTTTCGATGCGTCAAAAGGCTTGAAAATAAGGTAGATCTATGCATTGCCAGGAAAAGGCTGAGCATTTCTAGCCGACCACAGATAATACGGCTTTATACGCCTCGATTGGCAAAAATGCTTTATTTTAATGAATGCAACATTTCTAACCGCGTTATATACAACGCGGAGAAGGGTGTTAACATTGGTTCCAATGGAAATTATGCCAGTTAAAAGATCATCAGATACTTCTTTAAGCCTGTACACTCCCTCTCCAGATGGAAATCCATCATTTTGCCTGCAACCTGACGGTGATGTCACTGCCGCAATCGCGAGTTTTGACCTTAGCACTATTGAGCCTGGATTTCATAAAGTAGGGTGTATTAGTCATTCATCACTTAAATTATTTCGAAGATTAGGTGTACCAACCTTCCAATACTTTACCGAACTTTTCATTATTGCAGCAAGTAGCTAACGTCTACTATTTGATTTTGTTAGTCAATCAAGAGCGAACATCGAAGCTCTATATTATATAGCTGGGGCATCAGAGCGGAAAGAACCGTTCGATCGACAAACGATGCCTACCAAGCACTTTTTTACTGCCTCGGGAGCGAGGAGTGTCGAAGAGCTGGTAATGTCATTCGTATGAAGCGTACTGACAATACATGTCAAGCAACAAATCATCTCAGAATCTGCCACGGGGCGTTTGCTGGAAAAAAGCGCCGACAATCCTCTGAAAAGCGTCAAAAACTTGGTAACCCACAGAATTTGATGAATGCACCTAAAACTTACGACCCTGTTCGATCTCGATGTTTGCACTCCGTTTTGGTATATATCGTATCAAAATTCCAACCTTTCGATCATTTTGAAGATTCTGTAATCCACAGATTCTGCTCAAAAGAAATGCCCACTTTAGCTGTCAATGCACTGAATTGTAGTGTCGTCCTGAAATTAATTGTTGAACTCTATAGCTTTAAAACTCGTCGAGTGATTGAACTCATCAATAAATCGAAGAATTCGTCATTGCCGCCATTTCACTTTAGCGTCGGAACTTGGAAAAATGATGTCTGCGAAGAAGATTACCTAGGTATAAGGCTATGGTGGATTGATGAAACCTGGAAAATTCAGTCTGAAATTCTGGCTATTCGTCATTTTCGCCCTAACCCCAATGTTAGCAAGTCGTCTGTACTCCTATCGATACATGCATGGGTATGGCAGGTTCTCAATGAATTTGGACTCTCCAGAGAGGATATTTTCAGCTCAAACTTGAATTCAATTACAGATTCTATTGAAAACACACTGACATCAAAATGGGATGTGTGCATTCCTCACATGATGAATGCTATTATTTTAGAAGGATTAGGAAGCAGCAATCCTAGTGCTGAGCATCTGATAAAGCAAATTGAAGTTGCAGTTACTTCTCTGCAACTTGGCAATTTAGTAGATTGCAATGGAAAATTTATCCAACTTTTAGAGGGTACGTCGGATGTATTTGTGGATGGACATCTTTATCAGCATGAAGCGAATCGCTGGATTGGATTGACAGCATGCATAGAAAATTTGTTACGAGTTTGGGACACATTCGAAAGCTTTTTTGTTGAAGCATTTCAGCTGCCTTATCCCCTTACTGGGCGTCTTATCGAAGTATGTATATTTTCATATTTATTTGATCATATTATTCACGTTTTTCAAGATATATTCGGTAAAAATGATACTTATATTTATCGCTTTAACAGATCCAAGAACTTTATTCCATATTGAAGCCTATGACTTCAATTATTGAAATTTGTCAGTCAGCGACTTCTCACACAGCATCAAACGGCTTACTTATGCTTATTAAGCTTCGTTCTTCCACTTTGCGATCTGATACTGAGTTAGAAGTGATCTGCAGTGGTCGTTTCAAAAACACGAAAGCTTTCCGAAAGCACGAAGATTTGACTAATGTTGCCCAACTCACGCGCTATATCTTTGCCAAAGCGCTTGATGAACAATTCTTCAATCATCGCTACGCTCGAGATATTGCTGAGCAAATTCCATTCATATTTGATATGGCATCTGCCCTGAGCCCTCTTCACAGTCGTTTGCCATACTTAAAAAAGATCGATTCTCTAATACCATCTTGTTTTGGAAAAAGCGAAGATAACTACATGCGCATTTTCAATGAAATTCAAGGTCTTGTTGAGAAAGTCGTTATTTTCGACCAAAGCCGAGAGAATGCAAATGCTATTAAAAATGAAGCCGATTCCATGAAGTCTGATGCTGAAGAATCAGAATTTGGAATGAATACTCTCTCTAACACAAGCATTGATGCGAGTATGCTGGAGCTCCTGGGCATTGAGGTAGTTAACGACTGCTCGACGATGGCTTCATCAAAGGCATTATCTACTCATTTGATGGGTCCAATGGCTATAGCTAAACAAGCCATTGAGGCTTACCAAGGCTTGGATTTAGGGGGATGGCGAGATAGGCTAATGCGCGAGCAAGGCCAATGGAATGGAAATATTGTGTTAGAGTGGTGGAATGAAGTTGGGTCAAAATTTCCAGGTCTACAGCCGCTTGCAAAGGTACAAATTAAATAATCAAATGAGCATGATATTCGTTCCAGTCAATAAAAAACTATTGCTATAGATTTGATTTAATATGGATGCAAATATTTTTAAAAATAAGAATATGTTGCATTTCGTATTTCATGAGATTTCAATTGTTTATCAAGTACAAATAAAAAATTTCAGCGCAAATACTGTAAAAAACTCCATCTTTATTTGTATTAGCCTAGATTCAACCAAAGATTCTTTAATTTACATTTACGATTGATTGCTTTTCATTTATTGGAGTATTCGAAGAGTACAATATGCTTAACAAAATGGACCGATAATGTTAAATGTTGCTTTCATGTAAATGCTGGTTTCTTATCAAAATGATTCATGCACCATAATTTAAGTCTATTTTAAATTTTTGCATAGAAAATTTTCATTTCATTTATTTCAAGATTCTCTTTCCTTTTTCAAGGTAGCAAGGTCTGTTCTAGGAGCTCCAGCCTCCGGAGGGATTGTGGAAAGGGGATTTTCTTCCCCAAGCCGATTTATGACTGGGGGCCGACCGAGCCTAGTTCCTTATGTTGAGATGGCCATGTTCTTGAATGCGAGCAAAATTGATATAGATTTACTGAATGAGGTGGATTCAATTCTTCCCGATGATGTTATAAAGCATGTTCCGAAGCGATGGAAAGAGGATGGTAGTTTGATTTCAAATCTCGAATCAAACTCTGCATTTGATGGTAAAGAAGGATTGAGGTGGGATAATTGGTATAGCTATTCGGATATTTTGAAGGCTGCATTTCCGAAACCTAGCTTCAGCATTTGATTCTACCTAGCATATATAATCTGTGTCGAACGATGGCTTTATCTTGTGCTACTGTAAGGAAAAGGTGGGAAAGCTGTTTGAATTTTGTTATTTATATGCATTGAAATTTTTATCATGTCATTCCCGTGTGTGTTTTACATGAGGTTTTACATGTTCTCCTTTTAATAGGTTAAAAAAAGTCACCTAACTTGGTTTATTTATTCTCGATACAGCGAACTTCAGATGTTACGAGCTTTTATTAGTAACGCCTAATTCGTAATGTGCAGTTCAGCATCAGATATTACGAATCAATTCAATGGTCCCATTTTCTCACTTACTGCCTATGTAATTGTAAGTTCATTCAAAATTATATTTTGCTTTTGACATCGAATATCAACAAAACTGTACCCTGCTTGGGTATACATAGGATGAAAATTAGTGTGTTTTTTCTTTGCACTCGAACTCAAGCTGAAAGTAGCAATTGATACTTGTAAAACTTTCTGCTTGCTATATTTTAAATATGGTACACACTTTACCAAAGCACAAAATATAGTCTTTAAATATTATTATCTTGCTGCTTCATAGACATTTCTAACATGAAAACCTATCATTCTGAATATTTTTGTAGTTGCTGTACCAGATTTTTGCATGAAATTATCCGTTTCTATTTAAATTAAAATTAAACATGAAATTCTGCCATGTCCTCTCAACTCTAAAATAAAAAGTTAGTTTTAAAACATGACCGTTTTCCTCAAGTAAATGCAAAATAAGAAACTAATTGCAAAGAAAATTGCATATTTTAATCAAGATATTATATAAAGGAATAGATGAAATTAATAAAATTGTGAACGAATAGATAAAATGAAAAGAGTGCCATGATGCTAAGTTCGCTGCAAGATATGATGATGATGAAAGATCCAGGGAACCAATAGAAATGAGAAACTAATATATTATCATATGAATGAGACAGAAAAGTTACTTTCACGTGGAGAGGTATAATATCATGGAAGTGTTGAAATATAGAGAAATGAAAGTTATAAGGGAACCAATATGAGAAATTAAGATTGTGTCATAAGTGAAAGTGCATCTCCAATAAGTCAGCAATATACGCTAAGTTTGCTGAAGATTGTGCACAATAATTGAAGATAATAAAATGTGAAAGATAATATTGTATTCTATGCAACGAACGAACCAACAGAACTATTGATAATTGATTTACAGGTTAGAATCCAAAATATTAATTGAACATAAACAAATCACAATCTTGAATGGAAAATAAAACTGCAGCATTAGAAATCTTGATGGAAGTCTAGATCCCTTTCAATTCTTAATCTTTGGAAAATAGTGAAAACATGCATCTGAAAAATACACTTATTATCAATAATATTTCCAAAAGCCTTTATTACTAAAGTGAAGGCTCATAAATTTCTTTGCATAAAAATGGAACTTACAATATTGGAAATTTTATGCAAGATTGCACATTACTGCAAAGTTAAGAAACTTTCTTACGAGACAGCACTTTGAATATTATGCTGCTACTTTATAAATAAATAATCTTTTGTTGACCCAGGTTAAAAGATACATTAAAAAATATATGATGAGATCCAACTATTGGAATTACTCGGGAACAAAAACCACCTGCGCACAAGTCTTTATTCTTGGTGTGTACTATGATTCATATTGTCCCATGTTTTAAGCTATTATTTTATTCACATAAGAATTGGTCATTATCATCTTCAACAGCTAATATTTATAAGCTATGATTATTTAGTTCAAACTATACTTTATGTCATTTCTGTAGGCTACTACTTTTACTTAATGTAAACTTTTTGCAACAATTTTTCACACTTCAACAAGGTCATAGTAAATATTGGTGAAATGAACTATAGTCCATTCATTACGTTATCAAAACAAATGGTATTGTGTTTGCACCTAATAATTTGAGGAATACTACTATTTAGTTCAATTTCATTAAGTTAGCAAAAAAATGAGAATCTTGTCAAAGCAAAAAGGAACATAAAATATATGATAACCGCTTAAGTATCCTCCACTTTGTTTTCATTGTTGTCATTTGATGACATGTATTCTGTTATGAATGTGTATCAAACAAAACTCAAAATTTAAGCAAAGAGTATATTTACACAGACATAATTTGTGTTACTGGAAGTGAAACATACTTCACAGCAACACACAAATCCCAAACTTAGCCCATCATCAAAATCCAGCAATGACTTGCATAAACTCAGAATTCCAATATACAAAACAATGACTTGCCATAAAACAGAATTCTACAGCTATAACAAATTTAACCGTTAACGAGTTAATTCCTAACGTATCCACTCCTTTTTTTAAAGCTATATGCTTTATTTTTTTTAATGGTCACAGCTCTTAAGTGTCAAATATCTACCAGCGTTTTATCAATATTGGAAGTATTATAAAACTAAGCCCCCTTTATTATAACAGTATACTATTTTTTTACTTGAGCATGTTTAGTCCTGCTAGTTGCGCAAAAAATCTCTAATTCATTTTTAGTTGGCAAAGATCTTAGATTCCCAAGTTACATAATTTTTTTGTACCTTGTCCAAAGTTTAAGGCATTCAAATCCACCTGTGGCCACTGCCCAATGACAGCATATTATGTTCACAGTAGTTGTCTTGTTTGAACATATGTCTGCAATAGCCTCTGACTAACTTCAACTTTTTGAAGGTATAATGGAGGTTAACAGTTGTCCCCCATGTTTTCATTCTAGCAAATATATTACATAATCACTTGCCCTTGTTATTTACTACAAGTTCTAGTAGACAGTATTTTAGATGTGGTCACAACTTTAGCCGCAAGAATTCATCAGACTATCCACTTGTATTTTTTCGTTTTTCATCTCATTTAGATAACTTTTGCAAACAGTTTTTTCTTGTTTTTTATTCCACAATGATGGGATGTGCATTTTTTGCAATTCTTGTTTCATCCAAAATACTTCATAGCCATCAGTATATTCTTTTAAAAATATTAAACTATCAGTTAAGCATTAACTCCAAGGAAACCAAGCATATGCTACTGCCTTTGCATATTGTCAGCCATCTTAAAAAGTGAATGACAGATCACTCTACTAATATCAGCTTCTACAAATTGTTTCTTCATCAATGCTGTTACTGTTCCCATCATTTGCTTAGTTTGTTTATATGAGACAATTGGGCAAAAAGATTTGCTGTAAAGTGTGCAGCACTATGGAGCATCATGTAATGGTAAGAAAGTATAAAATGGAAATAATAAAGATCAAAGGAAGCAAAAGATAATATAAAAACTATATCATTAGTTGAGGAAGTTAGAAATGAGAAAGTGGCTTAAATTATGAAGGCTTGGCATAACGCCAGGATGATCTTCAGAACATTGCAATGACAATAGTTAGTGATGAGAAACATGGTTTGTAAGAGATTTCATGTAAGCTGCTTGAGGGGTAGCCTCATGGGCTGCATGAATATCTTAGGAAAAATATTTACGTGAATTGAAATTGCAAAAAATTGTTACATTTTGGCTTTGTGACAATTTTAGAAACATGCTTAGTATTCAGGGTAAACATATGTAGGTTAGAAAATAGATCAAATAAGTGGTTCTAAGTTAGTACTAGCAGTACATTCTGACAGTTTATTCACTCGATATTTTTAAGCCATGGTTGTGCAATGTCTGCTGCAATCAATTTTGTGAAAGACTTTGAATACATCCTTTTAATGTATTGTTTTTCAGAATGCTGCTTTGGAATCACTTTAGCTAGCCTTTAAAACTCTGATAGTACTTGTATATCATACATGAAAAATTTCGTGCAGTCCTACAAATTTTTACCTCTAACTTCGTAGTACTTTTTTAACACCTTTAATCCGTATGTTAAGACATATTTCTCTGGTAACTAGACATATATCTAAGAGTGCACCGGATATTGCCAGATAATTATCTGAATGTAATTGGAGAAGAATAATCTACCTGGGTCGTGCTGAAGGAAAGGGCAAATAAGTCGAAAAAATATATTTGATCTACATACAATAATTTAAAATTCATGGATGTTGGTAATTGAATGGTGTTTTTATGTCCAAAGTATTGGCATGTGCTCAGGCTGTTGGCAACGACCTGGATTGTTCCACTGGTAAAAGTTGATTATTCGCTGAGCAACTTAGTAAATGTAATCTTGGTATTACCTTGAACCATAATAGGTTAGAAGTAAAAACTAAAAGGTGAAAGTGATGGTGAAATTTAAATTACCTTTTTATCTTTTACGTTGACTCGGCTTAAACGTCAACTTATGTTGACGAATCATAACGTTCAGATGTTTGAATGTTAACCACAATTTTTTTTCATCTTTAGAAATGTCGAACACTGTGTCGCATATATTAAAACTTTCTTTGGCATGTGGCTGCATTCTTTTCTTGCCATCATCTGCATTGTGCACGGTGAATATTCTATCATCTCTTTCAATAATCGCATAAATTTTATCAATAGGTCAAGTAGCCCTATTTCCTCTATTAAATTTAAGTTTGAATTTCAAATGGTTTGGTTTCAAGAATTTATGCATCATTGATTTATAATTTGAAAGATGGATAACTTATGATTTGATAAGCTATATGAAATTTTTATTTTCAGTATGTGCATTTGTGCCGTCTGCGTTGGTGTCTGGGCGACGACTGGGATTGCAGGCACAAATTTGCATGATGGCCGCTGGCGAAAAGGCGTATACCGTGGTTCTTGTTCGACATGGTGAAAGTACATGGAATGGTAAGTCACTAGTCGTAATAAGTATGGGAATTTCATGGTGAATTTTCATATAGTGCAAATTTTATTGGATTGGAGGGGTCATATTCGCATTCATTTATCTATATATATGCATATCATAAATCAAAGCGGCTACAATTCAAATATGCTTGTAAATATTTCTGTATTTCATAGATGAAAATAGATTTACTGGTTGGGCTGATGTTCCTCTGAGTGCAAAAGGCAAAGAAGAAGCTGCAGCATGCGGAAAGGAACTTGCTAAGCAGGGATATACTTTTGACTTGGCGTACACGAGTCTTCTAAAACGTGCAGTAAGTATTACAATCGGTCATTAAGTTTATTTCAAGCATTTAAATATCGCGCTGTTGCGAACATATTGGAATCTCATGTACAGAAAGGAGAGAACAGTAAAACTTTAAATTTATCGAAACCTACAAAAAATATTTACATAAAATTTTTTAAAGTGTATCATTAAATACTTTTTTGACACCTTCTTTACTTATTCGTGTATTTCACAGCAGTTGTAAAGATTGTTCGAAAACACCCAAATTTATTTATAAAGGTCAAACAACTTCTTTACATTATGTTCATGTAAAGGTTTTCATAAAATTTTTGCCTCAATGAATGTCGAAAAATTAAGTTTGACTGCACTTTTTTAGCATAATATAATTATACTGAAAACTAAATGAAAATCATTTGAATTTCATTTTCCTATAGTTTTGTAAAGCATTTTACTATAGGAAATGGAAAGTTAATTTACTGCCAGGGAAAATTTTGACCGTAGATTTAATGTATGCAACTCAAGTAAATGGTTTCAATCTATTTTGCGAATTTATATCTATTTTCTATTATAATTTGAAATTTTTTCGATTAAAATATATTTGTTGAATATACTCAGGCCATTTCAATATGACAAATAAAATCCAATCTTGGACACAGATACCACTGTAAAAGTTTTAAACAGCTTTCATGAAAAATTGATGATGAAATGCACAAAACTTTGTGAGCTGATTGAAATTCTCAAAAATCATAGTTATTCTATTGAAAATTACAAAGCAAAAATTATTTGCTCTGTTCTGCAAGTATTTGATTGTAACATGACTTTTTTTTATTGCTGCGGTAATAGCTCACTTAATATGGATATGAATAACTTGCCGCTTTTGTAATAGTGCCACTAGTAACATAATCATTGCCACCCGATGGAAAAGTATTATTGAATTCAAAATATATACGTTATTTCAGATTTGATAATTGAACATTAAACCAATTTATATTGATGCCTTGATGGTTGTAAGAGCCATTGGTAACGTAATTGAAAGTTTTTTTAATCCAGAAGAATCTTAAATTTGTAGATAAATACGCTCTGGCTTTTGTTGGAGGAAGCGGATCTCATGTGGATACCAGTGAAACGGTCATGGAGACTCAATGAAAGACATTATGGTGCTCTTCAAGGTAAAAACATTACCCCGAATACAATGCTATCCACTTTAGTTTCAATATCATTTTTGGTTCTGCCACGTGGGGCCGCAGACTAAATATTTGATTTCCAATTTATATCAGAATTTTTACAATATTTCGAATGCTCTAATAATTTTCATAATGTTATACAACTTGAAATAGTGCAATATTCGACTGGTCTAAACTATTCTGGATACTAAGGTTTTATTTCTTTGATGTTTAATTGGCGATACATCATATCCTTTCTTATTCAATATTTACTTTTGGAAAATAATCGTTTTTCTATTTTATGCACATGATAATTGCTGTAGGTTTAAACAAACAGGAGACAGTAGATAAGCATGGTAAGGAAAAGGTGTTGATTTGGCGTAGGTCATATGATATTCCACCCCCTGAACTAGACGAGAGCTCTGAACATTACCCTGGTAACGATCCCCGATACAGTAATGTTGAAAAGGTGGACTGATTTATTTTTCAAATTTTATAAAATCAAACAGTAAAATTTATATATATGTATATATTGAAATAGAAGAACAAAAAGAATATATTCTACATATTTTGTTTAACAGTGGAACCTAAATTTCATTGAAGAATTTTAGTAGATATGATAAAAGCAAAAATTCAGTTAATTATTTACAATTTGAGGAACTGTTACATTACTGTGCAGTAATGAAAAATGCAACATATGAATAAAATTTTGATGAACATTGAAAATTTTCCCATATCATCCAGGAAATTTTTAAATGCTACCTTGTAGCAAATTTTATGATCTGTAACATTCAACAATTAGAGTTCATGATTTTTGATTTTGACAATCCGAAAAGGCTCAGAAAATGCGCGAAGGTATTGAATACATAAAATAGCCTTATCTACGCTAAATGGGCCTAAATAAAATCAAAGTTGGCTAAATTTTTGAGATTGAATATATTTTTCCGAGAAGTTAAGTTTTTATTTTATTTTTGCAGTCCTTGCTGCCAAAAACGGAGTCATTGAAAACCACTGAGGCTCGTTTTTTGGTCGAGTGGGAGGAGAATATTGTGCCAGACATCAAATCTGGGAAAGACGTTTTGGTAAGTGTTTTATTCTTTTGACCAATATTTATCACTTAATTTGAAAATTCATTATTTCATATTTTCTTTGGTAGTAGTTTAGTTCCTTGTATGTCCTTTGAATATTTATATATTCGAGCACAGGATGATATACATAGTACGCCTTAAATTTAGTTTAATACTAATTTATTCATTATATCCAATAATATGAAACTGAATTTGGTACAAGATGGCTTTTTTTTTGTTATAAGTGAAGATGCTTTAAAACCTAATTCATTATATTGGAAATTTACTAATATAGAATTTAATCATCGTGACCTCTTATTCATACATTCTATTAATTCTATTCTATCAGATTGTCGCTCATGGCAACACGCTTCGAGCTCTGGTTAAGCATCTAGATGGCATTTCAGAGAATGAAATTACAGGCTTAAATATACCTACTGGTGTACCGCTAGTCTATGAACTAGATTCTGATATGCGTCCCATACCGCATAAAGATGCCATGCCTCCTTTACAAGGGCACTATTTGGGGGATCAAGAGTCTATTAAGAATAGAATATTGGGTGTAGCAAACCAGACAAAATAAGCAAAACCTCACATTTTTAGTGAGTTAATGGAGAATAAATCAAACGTTCTTATGCTTCAATCAAATTTGCAAATTGGAAAAGCTGCCAGAAATAAAGAAAATTACATCGATAAATTTTAGTTTTGAAGTCATATTGATAGTGTGAATATTAGAATAATAATTGAAAGGATTAATATTAAAAGTAGGCATCTGAAGCAAAGGTGACCAATTTTACTGAACTATAAGCCATATCTTTAGGTCATATAGTATGCAGCATTAGTATTTAAAAAGGAAATAGTTGGTTGACTTTAATATCATTTGAAAAACGTGAAAATTTTAGATGTGCTGATTCAAACATAAGTAGTTTTCAGAAGAAATTATATGTGGTGCGCTAGAAGAAAAATAGATATATCTCATGTAGCCATTATGAAGATTTGTAGTCGCATTTTGTAACACAACACTTAAAACAAGTATTATATTAGAGTATATGAGTTCTAGGTAAATTCCATTTTGAATATATTTTTCTGACATATTTTGGCCTCTTGGATGGAATGCGTTGGAACCAAATTAGGTGATATTGCAGAATATATATTTTAGTTTCTGAGCCTTTCCATATATCCTAGAATCCAGATGATGACGTGTGTCAAGACTAACTACTTGCGCTTATGCGTAATCCAAAAAGTCAGAGCAAAAACAAGGAATATGGAAATATTATACGAATAACGCAATTATATTAATCTTGTTTCACGTGTTGACGACAGTAAATCTCGTCAATACCTTGTAACTTATTCTACGCGCATACAAGGCGAATTAGATCAAACTATAAATACAACTCCCTGAAGGAATCGTACATGAACATAAATGAATCATGATTCTAAGACAAATCACACAGCAAAAACATGTTAGATCCTGACAATATGAGCCTATCTTAAAGTGGTTTCTGGCAAAATTATCACTAGTTACTATTTTCAATCGCTTTTCCAAATGTTTCCATTTCATATTTTCCAACTGCCGCCAATTCATATTTCAAATTCAAATATACACTTGAAATCCAAGGAGTTCGAACAATTCTTGGGTATCCTCATATATTAAGTGCTGCAACGTTTTTGTCACTCTCAATTTTTATGCTGCCATTGTTTGCGGTATGACACATTCTCGTTAGTAAAGCCAGTAAAACTTTAGTTTATCTTACAAATACTCTTTCTTTTTTGCAATATCACAACTTCAAGGTTTAACTTCATGTTTTCATATCATTCATAGTTTTTCTCGCTCTTCTTAAATCAACCTTCAGCATTGTTACCTTTCTTCTGATCCTTCATATTTTTATAATCTTAATATTAGTATCTGGTGACATAACCAAACTAAAAAATGATTAATGGTTACTGATTCAGTAATGATAACATTTAAAACGGAACTTTTTAGGGTCCACTCTTCAGGATGCCAAAATAAAGGTTTCTACTTGAAAGTGAAGTTACAACTTTACCCAATGAATTACTCACATAAATATTGGCTTGATTTTATGTCGACTTACATTTCATAGTATTATTTAACTTACATTAATGCATGAAATATTCTAGCCAGTGTATTAATTAAGCTCTACGAGATTAACGATAAAATTTAGAATTGTTATTTAAAGGATAGATCAGAGACTTTCCATCAAATATTTTATCAAACACACTTGACCCATACAGATAAATATTTTTGCTATAAATTCTTTTTGGAAAAATTTTTGAAAATATTAGCAACCACTCTGCAGACGCGAAACGTTGACCTACATCTAGGACTACCATTTCTTGGGCATATATAATTAGGTACTTCATATCAAATAGAGGTACAATATCATTTTCGTGGACAAAAAGTTATTTTCTGCAAAGTGCATACTGAAGCCATAGAAATCGAACATAATTATCATCTTGAGGACTTATTTACATGAGCAAAATTCAAAAGCTTATTTAAAAAAGGTCTAGTAACTGCGTGGGTTTTCATTTGGCACTTTTTAACAACACAAATTCCTGAAGATATTTTTCAGTATGAAACAGTAAAATTATTCTACATTAATTTGACTAGGAATATACCTATGTAGCACTGTTTCCCTGAACTATTTTCTCTAAGAAAGTAAGGTCATTATTATAATGATATTCAATCATTTGATCACAGTACTGACTATCCCGGCCCAATTTATAAGATTTTCTTACGTTGAGAAATGCTTCAGATGCTTCGCTTCCTCTCTTATCATAGCTTTTTATGCTTTCTGAAATATCGAATTGAACAATAATTGAACATCAAATACTATCTAATGTTGTAATTTTAGAAGTAAAAATAAGAATCATATATTGGAATAGGAGTTAATTTCGGCATCATGTGTTTAAACAATTTATTGCGTATTTTTTAATTGAACACATCATCTTGTACAATAAAACATTTAAGATTTAGAAGTGTTATTCAAACCCTAATAGACAACTCAGAGGTGATTCAATTACAATTCAGAGTCGATTTGTAAATGACTCTGAGATGATTTGTTGATGATTGGAGACAATATGGATAAGATATGTATTAGACATTAAAGTTATATAATTGAACTAACAGTTTTTACAACAATTGAAAAATCACTTATTGACATGCAAATGGCAAAAAAATATTTTATTATAAGAAAAAAATGTAAAAGGATATTTTATAACTAGCTTTTAGTTACTTACCACAAAGTGACAGCTCATTTGCCCAAAAAATATTAATTAGAATAGTAAACTTAAAATTGCTATTACTTATTATAGGAATATGTATACATATATGAATCATACCAAGAGCATTTTTCATATTATCTGCTGCATGCTGCAAGTCTTCCTCTGAAGTTGGACACATCATTTGAATTGGCAGCGTGTCAGGTCCAGGAATATCGAATAAAATGACTGCCCTAAAAGCTACCCATGGACCGTGAATAGGGTTCAAACAAAGGTATGTGGCATCATGAAACCAGCCCAGACAAGCAATGTGAGCCATTCGCTGAATTGCAATTAAACGTCCTGGTGTCGTCTCGTGTCCCCAATAATGTGCAATACGTACATTATTTAGCTCAGTCATTGATTCCTTTACTAAATCTACAGTTGCAATTACCTTCTCCATCTAAATTGACACGATAAAATTTGAAATTTATGAGATATAATTATTTTGTTGATAAGTTGATGCTTATTTTGCACGAAAAGAGTGACTCACCAAAAGTTAGAAGAGCACCGATTCAAAGAGCAATTTGTACATTATGATACTGTTTTACAACGAACATGAAGTGCTTAATCGCGGCTTTTTGGAGGTCAAAAAATGGTACTTTGCAAGCTTTTTTAAATAAATGCAGTTTGATTTCGTATCATTACAACTTTCTTAATTTGCAAAAGAATGCATTAGATATGTGTCAAAAGTTGAAGTACTCTGGAAAAGTAAAGAGCATTTAGTTAAGATTTTGTTGGTTTGGTCAGTGTGATAATAAAAAATTAGAATTATCAATGTTTTTGAATATTTAAGATGTGTAATTTTTTGCAAAGCGGAAATTATTTTTAAATAAAGTACCTAAAGTGAATACATTCGATCATACTAGAGGCAAAACCTACAATGTACGCGTCAACTGGGTGTTTTCCCCAGGTGCGTTCCAGAGCGTTTCCACAGTGACCATCGCCACTGGAAGCGATCATTCCATCGTAAGAAATATCCGAGCACCAATTTCTGGCTCTTAACGAAGAAATAAATGGATTCCAAATAGCTTTGGAATTGCCAACGAGTAGCGCTAATGAATCCTCTCCGCATTCTCCAAATGTGATTCTCAAATTTTCAGGGACTGCAGCATTGTACATACCCAAACGTATTGCCGAGCATTGATCAAGACCATGTGAGAGCAAATGCGTCGCAATACTTTCAGTGACGTTCTGCCAAAGCATTCTAATTTCTTATTAAAAATCTTATAATATGCCTTCCTATCACTTACGAAGTCATGAATTGTTGATATTTGCGATAGATCAGTTCAAAATGCTAGCTAAATTTTTATCCTTGCCAATGCATATTTTTTCAAATCTCAGAACACTTTTGAAAAATTCAAATATCAAATTTTGGTACGGCTTTAATCTTATAATTGAATTACATTACCACACTTTTTGTTCGTAAATCCACATTTTGATAACGTTAACAGAGAGAGCAAGAAATTAGTGTCGAAATCTGAATTCATATTCTAGAGAATATCTAATAGAAACGAGAAACAAAGTATGGTCAAACCAAAAGTGGTGCAAACCAAGGCAAGTGGAAAATTTACCAGGTTACATCAAAGCATGCAATGATTTGTAGAGGACCTGTAAAGTACAGCTCATGAAATCTCAAAATTTCCATGTTTTAGGCTTAATAAAATCAAAAACAATTCAAATGAGAATGCCTTGCAGAAAATTGTAATGTTAGCCAAGAGTTGTAATAAAATATTAAAAGCTCTCTGTATCATTAATAAAATAGCGGCTATGAAGAATTATTATAAATACACCTGTCTTTCTAGGAAAAACCTTGAACAAAGGTGGAATTGTATCATTTCAACTTGATAATAAAGATCAGCTCTAATTTTAGTTTTAAATACATCTTTCAAGCTATTTCTATCTAAAACAAGAAACCTGGTGAAGCTTTTCCAAAAGCAAAAAACATTGTTTGCCATTAGTATTTTGCATCTTGCTTAGCTTGGAATATATACAATAGGACTACTCTCTGATCTCTATAAAACAAATTTGGTTAATATTTACTCTTTTCAAAGCTTAACATTTTATTATGAATGTACCAGACAAGGTAGTAACAAGAAGGACACAAAGACTATAGAAGGGCAGTAACATTATATAAACATGATTTGCATTGCTGAGAGTGAATAAGAAATACACTCTGCACTACAACAAACAAATTCTTGATGCCAGTTCATCTGGAGAGTCACAAAATGATGCAGCTAAATAATTAAATAACTCTTAAAAGAGTAATTTCATTAAGAACTAACTGTTGTAAACAAATTAGCTCCTACCACATTTCTTCAAAATAATATAGGTTTAAAATGTTTAACTTTTAAAAGAAACTGTAAAGCACCAAGAAAGAATTACTAAATGATAGGATTAAAATATAATATGTGCAAAAACTCAGATTGTAGAAGCAGCAGCAAAAAATAGCCAAAAGAACTTGGAAAGAAGAAAATATAAAGATTCAAAAAGTTACACTTAAATTTTGCTAATACTCGTAATGACTTAAATTTGTTTAGATGAAAATCATAATGTTTAAAACAATTTTCTACTTTTAAAATGCATCTTGTAAGACTAACATTTGAAACTACATTCTTTTTCAATTTGTCAGGATATTTGCCGGTCCTGCTATCTCTTTAAATTGCTACAGCATAACTGCTCGACTATGTTCGCAAATGTTTGTATATGTTTGCCTATATTTTACCCACACTTTTTCTATAATTTTTGCCCTTTTTTACCTGTTTGTGCCTTTTATCCTATTTGCGCCTTAATACCAAACCCTTTATGTCTACACCTTTGCCACAATCCTTCATGAAATCCTTTATGCACTTACTCCACAAATTGCCACATGTCATCTTTCTTATGGTTAATTGGAAACTTGGATTATTTTCTACAACCAGTTCAACCAAAGAAAGAATGATTGTCTTTTCATCATATTCCCTGGAAACTCTTCTTTACCGTCTTCAAACTCCGCTTCAACTAACTGGATATTATTCCAGAAGCTGTCATCATGCTATAATTCCGCTTGAATTAGCCTTACAGTCAATTACTCCACTTTACTCTGCTTTATTTCCACCGAAGACATATTCTTAGAGTTCTCTAAGTAATTCTAGAATTGTTACAAACTTAACAATGGAAATTGCAGCATTTACTTATGGAGCAGAAGATTCAGCAAGATTCACCGGAGAGCCAATGCCAAGGGCACTTTAAGAGGGTATACTGCAGGAGCTAGCGGGGACATGTTTATTTGTTTAGTCTTGTGTTTATGTTCACTCTTCTGTTTAATAAAACTTTCATATCTTTGTTAAATCTTTTCTCTGCTTTTGCTGCTTGCCTGCCCTCTGCCGTACATTGGACTTTTCCCACCTTAAGTACCTCTTAACATATTATAATATTGTATTGTCTCCTCCATCCTTCCAACACAATTACAGTATGTAACATGAATTATTAGAACATCTAGCATTATATCATTTATTCCATCATCTATGAATTTGTGACAACTAAAAGTTGTAATTTTCAAATGGTTACAGTAGAACTCTAACTTGCACAATCTATAAAAGTACATTGCAAAGTATATAGTTTGTAACATTAGGAAGTAATGGAAAACTTTTAACAAACCAGAGTATAACCATTTACAAATTATACAGCCAGATCTACTTGGAGAGCAATTGTACTTGTTACTATTACTAAGTGCATTTCCTGACAAGACAAAAGTACTTTGGAAAAAACTCAATCGCTTACATCCAAATGATACTTTGTTCTTGGATTAAGTGTAAAGCTATCATTTGACAATCAGCATATAATTTGTTTTATTGCCTAATGTTAGGAATCGATATATTAAAAACTATGCATATAACCAATAATAAACATTGCCAGAAACCCAAAGAAAACACACACAGCCAATAATGTATTAATCCCGATTCATGTGTTGCCAAGAATGAATCTTGTCAACACAATACTACTTAAGCGCACATGCATATGAGAACACACTAATGAGAACACACTAATGAGAACATACTAGTGAGAACACTCTTTAAGAGAACGTACTTTACAAGAATACACATATAAGTGGCAGGATATTTGCCGGTCCTGCTATCTCTTTAAATTGCTACGGCATAACTGCTCTACTATGTTCATCTATGTTCACCTATATTTTGCCCACACTTTCTTTCACCTTTCGCCTCTTTTA
>JAULBW010009274.1:0-10659 GCA_032358265.1 Vaucheria bursata
ATTTCCTAACTTTTAGAAATGGCCAAAAGGCTTACGAATAACAAAAAAGGAATCTATATATTTTCTGTATTTTGAAGAAATATTATACTACTTAAGTCACTACTTTTATATATTGTATGTATGTATAAACATTAAATATCAATGTACCTATCAAATTATTCCTACGTAAATCAATGTATGTAATCCTGCCATCAGCCTCCTTGAACTCAGTAGTACAGCTATTGAGTTGCCAACTTAATCTGTCTCTATTTTTTGTCCAAAGTGCTCCTTGAGTACTTTTATACAATTTTTCCATTATATCCATGTCGCTGATTTTCATCTTTTATTCATGAAAAATTATTTCAAAATAATACACCAATGATACATTGTAAAGAATTTACCATTCATATTCAATATCTTGCATTTTTGCATATAGGGAATAAAATAAACGCCACATCATTGACATGTAGGTGAAGCAAAATAAGATGAAAAAGTTTATGGTAGAAATGCAATAAATTATTTTGGAATTAAGTACTTTAATTAAAAAATACGTATAAATGAAGAATTAAAGACATAACCAAAGAATAATCAACACTGAAGTTTAAAATATGCTGATGATAACCTTCACTATGAAAATAATTGGTATCCATAAAAATAAGTCAAAGATATCAATTTTCATATATATTAAGGCAGTCTTTACTCTTTGAAATCAATATTTACTGTATGTTTATATACTTATACATAGATGAGCTAATGTTAATCATATCATCATATGAACAGAAGATAAAATATTTATCAAAATAATCAATTTCTGGGAGTTGAAACTGCAAAAATAATTCAAAAATGAATATTTAATAAATTGAAAACTTAGATTCAGGTCAAGTGCATGTAAGCTACAAAAACTTAAAAAATAGTAAATCAGATACTTCTCAGACATTGACTTCGAATTGGTCTCAAATAGACCTTAAATATTAACCTATAGGAGAGGTAACCCAAGTATATATCTCTTGCTGAGCAGAGAAGAATTATAACAGAAGAGTCAAGGATGATTTACTGCATTTGCTTTAAATATTTGATCTTTACTATATTAAAATCGCAAACATTTAGGAAGACAGTATTTAGTCAAAAATTATCTACAACATTTCATAATATTTAAGTGATAAAGGATATTATAGTATATATTGTGAAAGATAATATCAAGTCCATACGATAAATGAAAATATCTCAGTAAGGCAATTTTTTATAGTACCTTTTTCCCTAGTCCAGGAAGTAATATTGAAGCTTACCTTGCTGTTCTCTAGCCGAAACTTTTCAAACTCTATCTGTACACGTTGAAACTCTTTTTCAATCTGAAAAAATGTAACAAAAATACATTCAAAGAAAGCTGAAGAATTATAAAGACAAAATATTTCGAATTTCAACAGTTCTCGGCTAAATTCATCTTTACAAGATACTACCTAGGTGGAAACAGAATCTGCAGAAAAAAAACACAGCATACAAAACAGTAAAGATTTGATTCATTATATATGTTTTCGTTATATTCAATACTTCAAAAGGCTGAAAGTTTCTAGGGAAATGAATATTTTCATTCATCAGTATTTCGTGCCACACTGAGAACAATAATGCTTATTTTATTTTCATATTGATCTGTATTCAATGCAGGTAATTAATATTAATAAACAATTAAAAAATATTCTATGATTCAACTTAAATATCAGCACTAAGTTATGAAATGAAGGTACACTAAATTTCTATCAGAGAAATATGTGCAAAGTAATAAATAAAATATTACCTATTTATTACGTAATGAAAAATGTAGGTACATCTAATAAGCAATGTATGAACTAGAACAGCAGTAGCTATGACAAAATTAATCTTTGAAAAATATATGTATACAAACGTAATGTAGCAGAAGTAAAATTTATTGGATATATATATATATATATATACCTTTTCTCTTTCCAATCTCTGCTTGTTACTTTCAGTTTGCAGGAGCTCATTATCGCGATCACGCTGAGAAAAAGAAATTATCTTATTTTATGTTAAAATATGCAGAAATCAGAGTAACTATCAAAACTGTTCATGGAATATCAAACTTGTCAATTTCTAAGTAAAGATATTACATTGATTGAAGAAAAAGCAGTAATAAATATAAATGAGTCCTCTATAAGAAAAAATGAAAGTAAAGTGAGAGTAAAAAAGTAATGTAATGCCATGACAGCTTATTTTTTATTAGTGAAAATTCAGGTACTAAAACTCAGTCAATCAGACAATTAATTTTCTGAATTTTTTTAATGTTGAATTTTATGGTCTGAAAAATAACCAAACTGAAACAAAAAAAGAGGTTGTCCTAGTCTCAATACACATTTTAGCAGAAATAAAGACAAAGAGTTCACGATTTAATATATATATATACACATATATGTTTATCACCTTTTCTTTCTCCAACTGAAGCTTTTCATGTCCGGATTGCAGAAGCGCAATATCATGATCGCGCTACAAAGAGGATATTAATTCATTTTGTTGTTCAAGCACAAAAATCAAACTAACTCTCAAAACCGTTAACAAAATATCAAGTGTATCAACTTCCAACTAACGATATTAAATACATAAAATAAAATGTGCTAATGAATATAAATAGAATCTCTATAAAAATACAGAAATGAAGACCCAGAGAAAAGAATATAATGCTTTGACAATTTTTCATCAGTGAAAAGTCAGGTTTTAAAAGTCATTTGGTTGGTCAGTTAACTCTTTTGAATTCTATGACCTGACAAAAAGTTGAATTCAGACAAAAAATTGGATATCGTGCTCTAAATAAACAATTCATCGCAATTAAGACGAAGCATTTATAATGTGATCTATATATATATATATCTTTTCTTTCTCCAATTTCAGCTTTTCACTTTCAGTTTGCAGGAGTTTGTTCTTGCGATTACGCTGAGAAAAGGAAACTGTCATTTTATTTTAAATAATCAAAAAATTACTATCAAAACTGTTCGTGAAATATCTAACTTATCGATTTCTAAGTAACAATATTACATTGATTGAAGAAAAAGCAGTAATATAAATGAGTCCTCTATAAGAAAAAATGAAAGCAAAGTGAGAATAAAAAAATAATGTAATGCCATGACAGCTTATTTTTTTATTAGTGAAAATTCAGGTACTAAAACTGAGTCAATCAGACAATTAATTCTCTGAATTTTTTTCTAAATTTGAATTTTATGGCTTGAAAAAATAGCCAAGCTGGAACAAAAAAAAGTCATCCTGACCTCAATACACTTTTTAGCAGAAATCAAAATGAAGAGTTTATAACTTAATATATAAATATGTATCATCTTTTCTTTCTTCAATTTTGGCTTTTCATATCCAGTTTGTAAAAGTGCAATATCATGATCACGCTACAAAGAGGAAATTATTTAATCTTGCTGCGTAGTACAAAAATCAAAAGTAACTCTAAAAACTATTAGCAAATTATCAAATATATCAACTTCCAACTAATGATATTATTTACAAGAAAGAAAAAGCAGTAATGAATATAATTAGAACCTCTGTAAAAATACAGAAATGAAAACTGAGTGAAGGAGTACAAGAATGTGACAATTTTTCATTAGTGAAAAGTCAGATACTGAAAGTCATTTGGTTGGTCATATAATTCTTTTGAATTATATGACCTAGCAAAAAAGTTGAATTTAGACAAAAATTACGCATTGTGGCCTAAATAAACAATTTGCTGTAATCAAGATAAAACATTTGGAATGCAATACACATACCTTTTCTATCTCCAATTTCAGCTTGTCGTGTTCAGTTTGCAAGAGCTCAATGTTACGATCATGCTGAGAAGAGGAAATTATTTCATTTTGTGGTAAATATGCAAAAATCAAAGTAGCTGTTAAGTTAAATAAAAGGACATCATATAATTTCTAACTGAATATAGTACATTGACAAAAAAGCAGTAATGAATATAATTGTGAAATCCATAAAATAAAAAAAGTGATGCAAGAGAGAAAATTAATATGAAGCCATGAAAACTTATTTCTTTGATAGTGAAAAGTTGGGTCCTAAATGATATTCAGTTGGCCAGGTAATTCTTTTGAAATTTTTTACAAAATCAAATTTTATGACCTGAAAAATAGAGTCAAACTGGGACATAAAATATTTATTTTTGCCAAAATACATCAACACCAAAGACACAATTAATATTGCAATTATTTCTTTTGGCTAATGTATGATGAGTCATCTCTATGATAAAAAAAAGTGTGTTTTCAGAAGTCCAGCATAACATTTCAAATAGTTGTCCACAATATTAATCCATAAGAAATGGGTTCCACCAATAAAAATATCTTCTTAGAATAATAAATAGTATATTGTTAATGCTACAGATATTGTGGTACTCTAAAATCATTTAATAAAGAAGCCATGTATATGTATATATACATAATAATCTGAAATCAGATATATTTTAGGTAGAATATTTACTTCAGGTTTACCGTCAATGAATAATCAACTACTGCTACTCCAAAATATTGAGTAGTCTATGTGGATAAATTATTAATGTGTGTGCAGGATTCGTTTACTCAGTTTTTATTTTTACACGAGAAAAATGTCACCACATTTTAAAAATGAATTGAAAAAAGTCGTCTATATAGGGCACTTTTAGGTAATAACAGATTTCCTGCAGTTGCTTTAGAATACAATTCTATTCAATTATTCAAGAAAACTTTACAGTAAAATATTTTGCTAACCATTCTTGGGGGTTCATATGGAGCTGGTATACCCTGGAAAAAAAATGTATTTTATAAGCATAATTTAGAATAAAATGTACAATACTACAAAAATTTACTACTTTTAATATGAATTCATGTGTGGCTTGTTAACTTCACTGTGTATGAATTCAAAACCTAGATAATCTGAATGTTTGTTTGATGTTAGCAGCATTAATGATTTTAAATGACCTTTTGAAAAAATTAGCCAAAATTAATTGAATATATGGTATTATACCTGCACAACATGTTGATCATCAAATATTTACACAATCGATTGAAAACTAACCATTTATCTATAAGACAATATGCCCAACAAATATATATTTAGGTACATGCATTCACACATACAACTCATAAAAAATACTCAGCATAGAAACAAATATCTATTAATATATAATGTGTTTATATTTCATGACTTGAAGATTAGTAGAAATATAGTAACGTGAAGGTATACATGTTCATGATCTTATTCTAAATGTATAAAAGTACAGTAAATGGATTGCGTACCCCTAGCAAACAAGATACTTGTTTGGAATGTACAGATATTATTTACTAGCCAGTACTATTAATAATTTCATAGATGATAATATACATTTTAAGCAACTATTACCTGGATCAAAGAGTAGCGGAAAAACCTTGGATAGTTTACATAGATGAAGGGCCTTTGTTGAGTGTTCGTTCGTTTTGCAGCAAGTAAATTTGCATTTGATAGTGCATCCATAATGCTTGCTCCCGGTTCGAAAATACTCTGAGCAAAGGGGGCAAAATGTTTAAAATCAGTATTGAAAAAATTTGTAGCAGCTACAATCTATGCATATTTGTAATAAAGAATTAATGTTTCTGCTGCGTAAGTAAAAAAGTACTAGCCTTTATCTTCTACATTATTGAAACCCAATCTAAAGTGATATGGATACCGTCAACATGAGTGTGTAACAAATGTGTAACAAAACTAGATTAAAAGCTAATACCCTGAATATTGAGATAAAATTTCTGTCAAATAATAGTTATATGTTAAAATTACTGTTCTCTACTGGTAAAACAAAATCTAAAATATGTGTCCGTTATAACCATAAAAAGTTTTCCTATCACAAAATTTTAATATTAGGCAATTAGATAAAATTTCACATGAATAATAACTCAAATAAACTTTACTAGAATATTGTAGTGTTTGGAAATTTCTATTGTGTGCAGAAATTGTTGCATTGTATTATGACTACTGTTCAATGTCAGATGCTAACCTTTAAAACGCAATCAGTGTATAAACCATGATTCCCATTGCCATTCTCTTTTGCTTTCAATCCAAGGGCGCATGCGTAGCCCACTAGGATCCCGATTCTAGTTTCATGGCGCAGTATAAATGGTTCAGAGGAGAGACTGCTCAATGCAATGCTACGATTATTCACATTAGCTCTCGAACGACAAGTATCGAGAATAACGGCAATGGAGCGAGTTTCTTCATCCTCTAAGGTACTAATACTACAGATTTTATCAATAATGTCTCTCTCTACTGAAAGACATCTAAGAGTTATTTCATTATTTTGTGATTTTGCATTGTCATTGAATTGTCTTCCAACGATAAGGTGCTCGTCGTTATGTACAAGACCATGCCCTGCATAGTAAACGAAGACTTCTTCGTGCTGAAATTTGTCTAAACGATCCATCAATAGTGTAACTTTTGCTCTTATATCAGCAATTTCGAGATTAGTCGCTTCGATAACTTCATAATCACAAGTTCTTAGGCGACGCGACATTTCTGATACGTCATTCAGCGCGCTATCAATATTTTCTTCATTATCGTAGATTGAAATAGCAATAAGAAGTGCAATGCCGCGATGTGTAGAAGCCATTGAAGCGTAAGATTGAAATAAAGTTCGAAGGCGAAACACGAGCTCGTCGAAGCAATAGGTTACAAACGAAGTTGGAGTTATAGTAAACGATCGCAATTAGTACATTTCTGACTTCTTTCTATATTGTATTGAAGTAGATCTACATACATAACTTCAAGATGATCTCTCGGAAATTGGTAATTGGAAATGGAAATGGATAATTAGAGAACACAGGGATAGAAAGTGCTGCCTTTTTGCCATTTGATTTTTGCCATTAACTGGGGTTAGAGGCGTATTGTATAAAGTCTGGCTGAGTTTAACTTTTACATTTTATAAATTTTGTTGTAATCTTCTTATCTTACTTTTTTTCAAATATTAAGCTTTTTTAATTTTTCCTGTGTAAATTAGTTTTTATCCTCTACGCAACTTTTTGTGACTAAACCAAATCTGCTAAACCAAGATATTGTTACTAAAGATTGTAGCTTTAAAAAATCCATTGCATACAAAACAATGATAAATATGTTGATGATAACTTAAACTGGCTTAATCTTACCTTAACTACATAATATCACACGTACACCATGAAAAAAACACGTATCTTCAACAATCTGCCATGTATCAAAAGATAATTACTTTTTACTCACAGATATAACTATTTTTTGCCAATTTTGTTTTTTAGTTCCAATATATATATATATATTATTATAAAAGATAATCGCACTTGATTAAAAATATTATTTAATAATAATTGTGGTTGATAATGTTAATTTACTCAGTCTAGCTAAGCTCAACTTTTTTGTCATTACAATTCATTTTGCCTTAATAGCAGGCAATTTTTTTTTAAGTTTTTCATTTGACCCATCTCAAGAAGAGCAAGCTGCATTCTTCTTGGGCTACCTGAGTTAACTGATTCAACTTTGAAGTTTATGCAGTTGACTTGTACCATAATTGTTTGTTATAAATTTTGTTATTCTTAACTTACTATCTTAAAATTTATATATGTTCTACTAAAATCCAAGTCCATTTTATTTTAATTGTTCTAAAATTTTACTATACTGCTCAGCACATTTGCAGTTTTTAAACAAAGGGTATAAAAGAATTGAAAGATAATGGCGTAGGTAATCTAAATTGATCTTATATTGCTGCTAGGAACAAACCTCTAAAGGAATCAATTCCGTACTGTAGCTGTGGTATGTTTTTCCTAAAACTGTATTGAAGTTTCAGTTTAGAGTACAAAAAAATTTTCAGTAAATAACATTTTAATGTGAAGTTACCTCACTTCTATCAACACAATTTAGCGTGTAACAATATATACATTCTGTCACAGTTTCCTTGTGTTTCTGTTGCATATTAAGTTCTAACAGCTGCAGGCTCTTTGCACATTGTTGTTTAAAGTGTAGTGTGAAAGTAGCTGGGATTGCCATTAGTACTGATATGAGAGAGTGCAGTGGTGAGATATTACCCCAGATGTTGTTATATAATAACTTGTAAAATAAATCAGGTGCAATGCACAATACAAGACAATGACAACAAACTAAGCAAAATAATTGTACAATAAGAATGTATTGGATGAATGATTACAAGTAGGGTGCTCCTTGTTAGGAATCCCTATATTAAAGACTATGCATGTAACTAGGGGCAAGAACAACCAGAAGCTCAAAGAAATACATACACAACCAATAACACATTAATCCCTATTCATGTGTTGCCAAGAATGAATCTTATCAATACAATACTACTTTAAGAGAGCACACTTATGAGAACACGGTGATGAGGACATACTTTAAGAGAACACACATATAAGATGCCTTAAGTCCATAACAGATCACGGCAAAACAGATCAAATCCTGACACTCCTCTGAAATGGCAATGTTACTTTGTAAAGTAGCAGGATAATTAGAATGAAAAGAGGAGAGTAAGATATGTTTTTATTAGTTAGTGAATATTGAGCACAGATTGACCAAACACTGGATTATGGGGTTACTCTATCAGGTGCTTATCAGAAATGTTGGTTTTGGAAACACTGATAAAATACTTAGTGGAGTAATGAAACACAGTGCAGACATCAAAAATGTTCAAAGGATTATTTTATATAAAGAACTAAAGGTAAAGAATGTGCTCCTATGTTGTAACAAAACTATGCAGCTGAGTAGCAATCATATTTTTGAACTTGCTTTTATATTTAACTGGAAAGAAAGGCAATTTAGGAATATTAGGATTCTATTGTTAGGAACTGATTTGTACCCCATGCTTTCTATTCAAAGATGCTTATAGTAGTTTGATATATTAGTTTGTATTTGAGTTGAGTCATTAACATATCATGTAATGTGTTAACAAGATTCACTCTTGGCAGCACATGATTGAATTCATCTAATATACTGTTATACCATATTCTGGTTATGTTTTCTTGATTTGTTGAACGTGTAACAGTATATTGAAGGATTCTTACCTCTGTAACTAGTACAGCTAAAGATACTTGAAAATTTCATTGCTCAAAATTTAACTGATAATTCTTTGAATCAGTTCTAATTTATAAGTTTGTGTTTCAGTAAAATACATTACCAATATCAATGTGCTTGACAAAATGAAATTGAAAGAATAATTTGTTATTATGAAAATTGTGGAAGTGTGTCATGAATGTGCAAACATACACGACTCAAAACTAAAAGCAAAGAGTATATTTACACAAACATAAATAGTGTTGCTGGAAGTGAAATATATTTCACAGCAACACACAAATCCTAAATATAGCTTGTCACCAAAAGTCCAACAATGACTCACCATAAATTTAGAATTCCAGAACAATAACTAGCCATAAAACAGAATTCCATAGCTATAACATGAATTAAACCGTTATCAAGTTAATTCCTAACAGATGCCTCCCTAGCTGTGGACTCCAGTGTTGAAATATAATGAGCCTTAAAGTCTTGAATCAAATGCTCACAGTTCAATAAATTTTCTTCCAGTTCCTAACTGTTTCCATTTGCAAAATACCTTTTCCAAGATACTGAGAATTTTTACGCCTATTTCACACATTGTATCCAGGATATCTTCAACATTTTGAAACATAACAGGTTCATGCAAGGGCTGATATGATATCTTAAGGGACTGAAGGAACTGTGCATCCACCAATGAGTGATCTGCACCTGATTCAACTAAAACTTCTACTGATGTGACCTCTTGCCCTTCAATCATGAATTTTACACAAAAATGTTGATGCTTTTTGCCAATTTGAGATGTTACACCAATCAAGTTCCAATCTTCTTTGTTATTCTTGAGAGCTCAATGAGCCATGATTTGTGATTCTAAACCAACTACTGAATGAATAAAATGTTTCAAATTACGTTTTCTGTTTGGTGTAAGGCGCTCAATCAGGGTTGTCTCTATTCACCTCCCTCTAACAACCCTTTCAGACTTTTGTGACTAAGGCACAGAGGCCCATTGCTGCTACAGTTAGAGGTAAAAAGGTCTGAGAGCCCCAAATTACTAGAGACTTTAGTAAACCTTTCCTACTTAGAAATTGTTTTACAGAAACAATTAAATAAAAGAGTCAAAGGTCTGAAGATTCAGGCAACACAAGGAGTAAGTGAAAGGAACAAAGGGACAAGATGTCAAACAGATGAATGATGAGGAACAGAACAAGGAGCTTGTGCCAGACAGAGATGTAGATCACAGAAGAAAACAAAGCCAAGCAAGAAAAATGTGCTAGAATTTGAGAGCAGAATGAGGACCGGACAGGATGGAATAGAATGGAGCTGAATAAAACAAGATAGGGCTGTATAGAATGGAAATGTTAGGATTGCTGCATCTAATCAGGACTAAAGTCAATTAGATCCAATTCTCCATAAGTGGCGAGTCATCATTGAACTTCAATAACCAACATGGCAAGTCATCAGTTAACTTGAACATGGAAACAAACACGTTGATCAGAAGATTCACTTCTGATCATACAAGTAGTCTTAGTGGTCTCTGTGCAAGTCCTGTAATACACTGTATATTGTAGTATTTGCCTTGCCTTGCCTTGCCTTGCCTTGCCTTGCCTTGCCTTGCCTTGCCTTGCCTTGCCTTGCCTTGCCTTGCCTTGCCTT
>JAULBW010009285.1:0-13241 GCA_032358265.1 Vaucheria bursata
TCACTTCTATCAACACAAGTCAGTAAATGTAATGTGCATGTTTCATTCTTGTTCATTGTATTTTGCATTCCTGACAAGGAGAAAAGCAAATCAACCAGAAGCAAGACAAGTAAAGTAATGTATATTAATATGAAAAGTGAGAAAAAGCTAACTTAGACTACAGTGCTCAGTATTAAAAAATTGTCTACTTAGGCTGCACAATGATCAATAGTAGCACAGATGTTAGAACTTAAGGATATAGTATATGTTTGAGCTTTGAGATATTAACACATAACTATGATAACTTGCCACTTGCTAGCTATTTGTTTTTACTTTGTGTTTTTTTCCATTAGTGACAATGCAAGTTTTTGTTTTGTAATATATACGTCAATATCTCACCCATCACTCTATTTTTATTCTATTTCCATCTTTCCTCCTAGAAACTAACAGTAGGTTTAGAACTGGTGGAAAAGTTAAGTAGTATAATAGAATTAAAACAATTAGAACTTGAAATAGAAATATGGCCACAAAAGAGTGCATATTCAATATTCCAGTAAAATCAACTAAATTTCTTATATTTGAATTGCAATTTATCAAATTATAAAGATTGCTCTGCTGTCAAATACAACTGTAAAATCTGCAATGCTGCAAAGAAGTTGAATGCTTGAATCATTTTAAAATTGCAAGGGTAATTTTAAAAAGCATGCTCTACAGTGGGCCAATGTAAATAGGGATATTTTGGACCTTGGATAGATTCTCTTAGAATCGTTCAGAAAACATAATAGTTTGATTTCCAAGTTGAAAGTAATTGTATAGAACTCCAGCTATTAATAATCTAGCTAGTATCAAGGCATAAGGTTTATGGCCTTGTACCATTCTTAGAAAGAGTAAGACAATGGAAGAAAACTAAAAATGCAGCAGTGCAGGAATAATTAATAGGTTATTGTGAATTCAGCGTATCAAAAAACAATAAATTTCTGCAGAAAAGCATGTATCATTCATACCAAATGATCTAAAATTAAAAGTTAGAAGTTCTCTGAATGTGTTTTCAAGTAATCTACATAAAATACGATATGTATAAATTTACATGCATGTCTAGTACAAACCATTAATTTGAGTGTTTTTTAAAACTGGATTAGAAGTGAGTTAATTCTTCATCTGGCAGCAGAAAGATAAATTGGTAATCTGGTTAAAATTGTTACAATGTGTCTAATACTCCAATATGTGTAAAAAGCGTTCACAAAATCGTTAGCAGAGCTATCACTGATAGTGGTCATCCTTCAATATTTAAAGGAAGAGACTGGCTTCTAAAGTTTTAATACCTGACTAATCCAGCAATGTCAAATGATTTAAACTCTTTTTGGATACTGTATGCTAACATTGAAAATTTGCAGACATTTTGCTTCAAAAGAACATAATGTTCCATGAGTGTCTTGTTGAAAATCACACGTATTGCATCAGCGGGATGAAAGGACTTCATGATTACTCACGACTCATCCCCCGAATAACTCCAAGATGTAAGCCATGTTTTGACTTCAACTGAATATTAAGTTCAAAGCTTAATAGTAACTTTTTTACTTTAAGTTTTGGCCAACAAGATTGGTACTGGAGCTCTTGAATCTGAGATTCTCGAATATTTGATCATCCAAATTGTCTGATACATGGGAATATCTGACAAGCATTTTGTTTGATGTCAGCAGTTCAGCCACTATAATATTTATTTGATAATTTTGTAAATTATAGTGCCCTCCGAATTAAGAAAATTGTAAGATGGCTTCGATTGGATGCTAGATTGCGTTGCTCGTGCACAAAAAAATTATGGTACATTTTATTGTTGATTTTTTTATATTATCAAAGAAAAGTAGATGTATCAACATTTACGCATTAAGATAATATAATACTTCTTAAAGAATGTATTTTCTTCCATTCCAAGTATAGCAATTTATGTATTTATTGGTTTTCATGAATCTCCATATTTACATATATATATATCATGAATGTGGGCCTTAAAATAATTAAGACTACAAATTATACTACATTTTAAAACTTGCTGATGGCATTTTGTAACAGAAAAGAACTGTTAATAGCATTTTTGAAAAGCTGCATTTCTGTAATCGAATAAAAAACCACCAAGCCGATTATAATTTGTTGGTAAGGTGACTCAGTAAACCCCGAAACCGGCATTATGGATAGACAATTTTCATATTACAAAATTATTTTCAAAAGTAATTTTTTTTTGTAAAAAATACTTTATTGTCAATATTCGTATCTTTTGCTATACGATGTAGCTAAAAGATAAGCTTTCGACACTGCTGGTCAATCTGGGGGTAGTACAAATAACCTGCATTAAAAAACACAATATACAATGTGACTAATTCGCTTTTTATGAGTTCCCACTTGTTGCCATAGACGAAGAAGTCACAATGTACCCAAGCTCAGCTTAAGTTTTTCGAAATAATTCAGTATAACCCAGCAAATTCGTTATACCCCAAGTTTACTGGATACAAATATTTGGAAATCACCTACTCTATGTTTTTGCATCGTACGCAAACTGCACCTACCAAAACCTTTGAATGATTTTGGGGAATATTGCATATTTTTGAATAGATAAATGTACGAATAAAAATGAAAAAATATCAGAAAGATCAATATCTTTCAAAATAATTGCACACTGAATCAATAATCCCAAAGCGAGATAAAGCTTTTTAACGCATTGTTTTCACAGAACGTAACACGTAATGGTTGCATTTAAATTATTTTTAAAGGTTATAGAAATTGATAAATTTATACAAATACAATACCTTGTTGTATTTGCATTTGAATTAGAAAAATTGTGAAGCGTACTATTCAAATGCAACGCATAATCTGTTTATAACCTTTATATAACATTCAAGTTAAATAGTAACCTCAGTATTCGTATATAACACATTGGAGGTTAGGTTATGTTCGGTGGAAGACGATTTTACAGATCACATGCTCATTCACATACATAGCATTCTAAGGAAATAAATCATTAAACTTACCATGATAGAGTTCAATTACATATATACCAAAGGTCACAATGTTTTACGCTTCTTTCGTTGCTTCAAACCTAGAAAAAAATGCATTTTCTGATCAATTGCAACAAATTCAACTCTTTGAGTCAGTACTTTAAAAACCCTATTTCGTCTTGAAAGCAAAAAAGGTGGAGATGTGGAATCGTTCTAAGCATATCAATTTGTACCAAAGCGCCAAGAAGCAGCACTAAAAAAGGTACATGGTACTAAAATAATATTTGTGTTGGCTTTGCTGTATGCAAACATTTATTAAAAGAGAGTTACCAAATTTATGGAAACCTACATTCGTATTTATTTATACATTGAAATAATGAGTTGCTATGCAGTTATATTACGTAAATTAGCCATATCAATATAGAGAATTAATGATGAGCAATTCTATTCGCTGATAGTTTTTCATTAGATTAGGCACTTCAGTAAAATATCCTAAAATAAATATCCTTACACTGCAGAAAAATCTTGATCTCCATGTTTGTTTTTCACGCGCTTGAATTGCTCATTTGCAGCTGCAGCCATCGGGAGACTTTGGCCTAGTTGATCCCCCAAATCAATAGCAAATCTCATGTCCTACATCACATTGAATACTTCTTAGAAATTCAAGGAATCTCGCATTAACTCGAACAAAATAACTGATCAAACGTATCTAGTCAAGTTAGGACAGTAATGATTAGCTTTAGCTGAGTTAATATTTAATAAAAAAGTTTGATAAACTTTTTTATGGGAAAAATGGCCAATCCCACATCAAATCATGCAAATAAACAAAATAGTAATTCATAACTTGTTAACTAGAAAAACTTTGGCCTACAGCAACCTTCCTCTGGTATCCAAGAACTTTTCATACAGATACTTAAGTTTTCATTTCTTAGTAGATATTACAATTTAATTATTCAAATGGAATCTATAAAGTTTTTTTATGCATGCATAGATATGTGCGTACCTTTTGTGCATGCTTGAGAGGAAAGTTAGTATCATAATCGCCCATTAACATTTTAGGACCCTACAATAAGATAAATACGTTTTAAAAGCAAAAAATGCTCCAATAACAAAGATGAATATATATGATGCTCATTAAAGCTGAAAATTATTTCCTTTTACATATATTCAGTACTTCCTAATATTTTTGAATATTTTTTACTATTTATCAAAGTTAAGACTGCTTTGATTGACTTGCATTGCCTAAAATACGCTATGGCTGTAAAATATATATGCATAAAATGAAGGAAAATGATATTTAAGGATGCAATATTTAGAACCAATTTTCTCATCAAATTTATTACTATGAAAAATACCAGAAAAAATATCTATGTATTTTCTTTACATATTAATTGTAAAACTCTTGAGTGCACATGTATACATACATATATATATATATATTGCTGAAAGTGTAAATTGAACACAAATGCAATCAAAATCTTATTAACCTTTCAAAAATTATTCTGAAACATATATTTCAATGAAAATCAACTCATAATACGCTGAAAAGTCATCTTTGCATATTTTTGCCCATTCAACTTTTTGTTCAATTTCAATTTTTCTTATTATTTAATTTACAATTTCATGCATTCACATATATATATGACATAAACTAGAGATATATCGAATTCGTCATATTTGAAAATTTAAAGCTGAACTTTTGAACACAAAGTTACTTTTCGTTTATTTATTAAAGCAAAAATGAGCCAAAAGTGACTTTTTATAGACAAAAGATATATTTACACGTATTATATATCACTAGCTTTTTATATAAATCTTACCTTGGCTTTAAACATTGGATTTTGACAAGCCCCCAAATCAAGTACATCCAATAAGCCTTGTTGCGGAATACCCGCAGCTCCTGCTAATGATAGCCCTTCTGCCTATACAAATTATTAGAACAAAAGTTTATAGCAACAATTTAAAAATATAAACTAAGAATAAATTGTGGGAAACCATTAATTTCAACAAAACTAGATGGAAAAGCTGCCATAATCTATTTCAAGCGAAATACTAATGATTTGGCAGAAAAAACTCGATGTGCACAAGCAGATACACTGAGTCGCAATGCCATTTGCACATGCTAAAATTGTGATGGGTTAAACTTAATATAATGATAATATAGCTTTTTTCAGAGTCATCTTATTTTTTGTATCAGTGTTACTAAAACGTAACCTAGGCTCCAAAGCACTACACAAAAACTACCAGCATCCTGACACATTTTCCCCATAACAGTCGCGTTTCAATTCGATGTAATGATTCGCAACCAAACAGGAGTTCAGCTAAGCAAAAAAACTAAGACGTCAAAAAATATTGCGGCCGCGAAAAAAATTATTTTTGTAACTTGATTTGAAAACTAAAACTAAAATAGCTCATCGCACTTACCAGAACAGACATCATGGAACCCATAGTCATATTAACAACTAATTTCATTTTAGAGCCCTGTCCTGTTGTGCCAAAGTAAAAAGAAGCCTTTCCCATTAGGTCCAAATCGGGCTTAATCTTTTCAAATAATTCTTTATTTCCCCCGCACAGGAAAACTAAAGTACCCGAGGCGGCAGGTCCTTTACTTCCGGACACAGGCGCCTCCAAGAAAATTCCTCCTTTCATGCTGACAGCATTGTCCAATTCAATCTGCGCCGTAAATTTGAACACGACAATTTGTATAGATGGAATTTTGAATTTAAACATTAGTGATGATGTTGCCATTTACATCAAGTTAAAATTTGACACTTTTCGACAGCATAAAAGGAATGGAAACATCTTGTTATGCATTTATTTACAAGTGCACTATCAAAACTGAATATCTAAGTAAGTTGCTAAAATACACATCATTAGTGGTAAAAGTATCAATATTTGTTAGTACAGTAGATGGAGTTTAAAAAAATTGACTGATTAAAGCTATAATGGTGCTAACTAGGCTAAGAAAACTCTATTCTAGAAGTAAATGCAAAATGTATATCTAAATTGAAGAAATTAAACATAACCCAAGAAAGAATGTAGAAAAGAAAATAATATTTAAATTGTTAAGTAACGTAACAAATATAATGAAATATTAATTATCTAATAAATTAAATATAATAATAAATAATTTTATTTGCTCAAGTGTTTTTTGTCTAAACTAAAATTTTACTGCCCAAAGTAAGTGAACAGTGTGGATCCTAATGTTGACCAGTACGTCCACAATATATGCACATCGTTGAAATATCATCTTGTTTGTAAATATTTTTAAATTCTAGCTGAAAAGAGTAATTTCGAATATAAAAACAATTCAATTGTATATGATTCTAAAATGCTACAATACTATATCCATAGCAGCTTGGAATGCAAAGTAGTACCTTTTGTGGTGCTATATAACGTATTACCAATTCGACTCGTGACCAGAAGTAAATTGAAGCATGAAGTTTGATATCAAGAAACAAAATGCTAAAGCATAATGATATATGTTTTTTGGGAGTAAATTGAAATTTAAAGTTTAAAGCATCAGATAAATTCCTAAACTGGACGATAAGTGGCCGATCATCATGGTAGTAAATAACTAACAAAATGAAAATATACGGAACAATTTGGATGCATTTATCAATACTCAATGGAAATTTAAAATTACCATACGTTCCGCTGTAAGTGTAGCACAATCTACTATTGATTTTCCTGCTTTAATCGCTGTTAAAACGCCGTCTTCACCTTCATAAACACTGGTCGACGCCGCAAGATCCGATAGCATAAGATATGTGATGTCCGTCTAAAGTAATAAGGAAACTGGGTATCATCCACTGTAAAACTCAATCGTATTCAAATAAAGAAAACCTTCTCGATAACTTCTCTAGGTGTCAAAGCAAGAGATGCACCAGTTTCCTTCACAAACTCATCTGCAGCAGCTCTAGATCGGTTCCAAACTACTAGCTTTCGCCCTCCCTTCACCAAATTGTGAGCCATACCCTTTCACAACAGCAAAGACAATTTACAAGCACCAAATTTAGTGTAAATTCAGGGATCAGTAACTTAAAATGTCACATGATTCAAATCGTACCTGGCCCATAATTCCTCCCACGCCAATAAATCCGATTTTGCAATTAGTCATCGTAGCCTGATATAAGTGAATAAGTGGAATGTTAGACACAGAATCGATAGTTGACTATGTGACACATTTTTAACATCGTTCATGCTCTCAAACCTGATTTAAAAACGAACGAAACTGAACCATTCTTGATTCATTTACTACGGATTCAATTTCGATTTAATCGTTTAACTGACAATTGAAAAACATTCTTGATTCAAGAATGTTCTCTTTTCTTCTGTTTGAAAGCATTCAGTGTATAAAAACTAACCATTTTCAACTTTAAACTTAGCATAGAGAATAAATATCAACATATTACAAGAAAGATTTTCCACCAAATGGGCATTTGATGAAACAAATTATTGTATGTATAATTTTTTAAAACATAATTTGCTTGAATTTTAAATGCAAATTTTAATCAATACTTTATAGTTTCTTGTGGATCTATAAAGGAACAATTTTTTATTCAAAAGAACTATTCCTTAAGAAATCATGTACGTATGTATACATATATATATATAAATATGTTGGCTACTCACTGCTTTCTGTCTCCACAGTTGCATTTGCAGTTTTATCACTTTCTGGCTCATATAAAGTTGCATTTCTATCTACAATTCCAAATTCACCACTGCATTAAAGATTCAAATATAGCATGCATATGATGTACCAATGCTTTGTAGGCAAGTATCAGAGAAATAGATTCACTTTTATGTTAAGAATGCTTTCAAGTTAATAGAAAGGCAGGTACTGATAAGTGCTTTGTAAGAATTCATTCTATCTAACCATGTCAACTGCAATAGGTTGTTGATACCCTGAGCAGAGCTCATCTTAATTTTTAAATATATTTATCTTTGTTTTCTTTCACAGTTTCTGTCCAAGTAATGAGATGAAAATGAACTAAAAAGCCCTTTGAAAACTAAGGATATCTCTAATGTTGATACTGCTTACATGTATTTACTCTTTCACTGCTGATATTACCATTATAATACTTTTACCTGTAAGAAGGTCTAAGAGTTTAGCAGTAACCTTAAGTTAAAAGGAAATAAAATAAAACAAATAGAGCAGAATAACATCTCATTAAATGGCAACCACAATGTACAGATTAAGAAAAAGGGCCATGCTAATTTCCAATCAATAAAATGTGACAAGTTTGATAAGATAGATACAAAAAGTTTGGAAATAGCTCAAGGTATTTAGTGCACATTAGTCATTTGGTCAAGAAAAATTGTTTACAGAAAAATCTTATTTTCTGTCATAACTTGTACTAATACTTGAAATTCACAAATAAGACGGAAATACCAGGAAACACCACAAATTTAAGAAATATATTAACAATACCTCTGCTCAGAACAGGCCTACAAGATATAACTTGCATGGTTGGAAGTGATTTCCAACCACATTGAAACAGCACAAAGAAAAAAATAAAGTTGCTTATAATTGTTTATATTCGGATTAGAACACAGCGGTGTCAGGAATTAAGCCGTAATACGGTTAATCCCTTATCTTTGTAGTTGCGGATATTCTGACAACTTGAAATATGTTCTCAAAAAGAATGTTCTCTTTTTGAGAACATGATGCTTCAGTTTCTAGTTTAGTGTTGCATTTGAGAAGTGATCTCACTTCTTGCAACACAGGTTAAGAATAATATACCTGTTCAAGGCTGTTACTCTCTTGTGTTGTTCTTTTGTGTCCTCATCTCTAGCCTTTACATCTTGACAAGCGGTCCTAATATTTTCATAAAGATTTAGATAAAGTAATGGTTTTTAAATTATTTTTTAGTCATGCTTTTTCAATTTAATTTCAATAAACTATAGTGGCACTGTAAAATTTTATAAGGTAAAAAATGATATGACTTTCAGTGATTCAGAAGCATGCTTATTTCGGAGTATTCTGAATATTGAACCAACTGAAGGAAAAGCATATACACGATTTCGCATTGTTGCACTGTTTACAGCTGCATGTTATTATGAAATCAACAGTGTGTGAACAGCTCCTACACAATCATATCATGAGAAACTCTCTTGCACGCTGGATCTATTTTCTTCATGCAATCCCAAAATATTTTATTGAAAAACCTTTGTGATAGGGATAAAGTTAGTTAGCGTTCAGAACAATATTAAAAGCAACTTCTGGATCTGAATGGTTGTTCAACAAAATATCGGCGTCGCTAGGAATCTACTGTGTGCCAGTTAACTGTTTATGTGCTATTTCTAATACTACGCTTATAAATTTTGCACATTATTTTCTTGAATACTGGCAATCACTGCATGTCACTAAAACGTCTTGTATGAAAGCACCTCAATGACACCGGCGATTTACTATGTAAACGATTAAAATTGTAATGCAATTTTATTTGACGGATCATATTTTCTTCGCCCATTCTGCAATATCTCTGTAGCACTTGGAATTTCCCAGAAAATTTACAGAACAAAGTTCCTAAGTGAACTTCGCTATAATAATCGAATTAAAATTGCACGAGTTCTTTAACTTCTGAGGATGCAGTTAACAAATTACACACTATAAAATTACCATGCTCCATGAATCGCAGCACTTAAGTCAAACCTCAATTCGCATTGATAGGCGGAACCTTAGCAGATCCGAGTCCAGTATTAAAGGTGTTTGATGATCAGAGTATCTTCGACATTAGCCGATGATTAATAAGCTTATCCATCGCAAAATTCAATCCTAGGTCTATCAGATGCACTACGACAATCATGGCCTCCAAATATGGTCGAGCCAGAAAAGAAAAGGAAAGCTACATTATTTTTTTGGTTTTTAATAATTTTGTATATCATCTACGGAACCGGATCGATTGAGACAACAGTCCGAAAAAGATTTACGCCACCTGTATCTCTTAGCAGAGATACCAGTGATATATCTTTTGATGCACCTTACTTTACATTTTGCAATAACGAAGACGAATATCCGAAGGTACAATGTGCCTATGGTCTTAAGAAAGAAAGCTTACAAAGATTTTGTGACATGAACGATAACACATATTTCCAATATTACGACGGAGATGAAACGAGTCCCCGCTTGTGCACATCAGTTAAAATCATTGAAGGTAGGCTAGTATTTTACGTTGACTTATATTTTTAGTGCTGCTCAAGCAAGTTAATATATTTTTTGCAAAGGACAAGTTAATCTCCTCAGTTATGCTACTTATAAATTTAAATTTTATTACAACAATAACTATTAATGGATATTTGCTTGACTTTTGAATTACATGGTTACGCTATCTCTATTTTAACATAGTCTAGTTTTCAGTTAAGTCTTTATGAAAAATTTGGCAATGAAATTTTTCATGTTCATTATCGATAAAACTTTCTTTCATGAAATAATACTTTATATTCATTGCAGCTTCTAAATGAAAGAAAATACTTTATATTTTTGGAACTTGTATCAAATTCTTAAAAGTAATGATTTGCAACACTAAATTCTTTCCAGTCTATCTTCAATGTTATTCAATGTACTTTTTTGCACAGTTTACATTTTTTTTCACCCGAGAGATTTAATATTTTGGGTGATTTGAACCTAAGTAACTTCCAAGATATGGATCATTTAATTGTGCATAAAAAATGCTTTAGGTTCTTGAGGAATTTCACTGATTAATTGAGTAATTACCACTGGTACTAGGTATGCTATGTATTACTGTATATAGATGCGCCTACAACCACAGCTCCGTTAAAGTTGCATACATCTGCAATGGCTCCATAAACAAGCTCTGTGGCATGTTTTTTGTGCTGCTGTTTCACAGATTGATGCAAGTTCATGCATTCAATATTTATGTTTCATACGTACATTTCTATGGTACTCAGATAATCCTAATGAAATTCTTAAAAACTGTGTACATTTTTGGCTATACAGATATCACCTCATCTCTACCTTCCATTTCGCTTTATATCTCAAGAACAGTGGATGGAAAGTGTACGTATTATGTTTCTGATTATAAGCTCGATGAGAAAAACATCCAAGAAGCACCGGCAAGCACCTATGACATTGGAATTTTCCAGTCTTCCGGACGATATGAAATGGAGGTACATGTCATCTCTACAACAAATTTCTATGCATAAATCTGATTTATAGCGGCAAATCTCACTTTTTTTAAGTATTAGTATATACTAAAATCAGATTTATTAGTTTTTGATGTGCCAGTTCTTGATTACATTTTTTCATTTTCAGATAACAAAGCAAATATATCATCATCTGAAGGCATCTTTAGGAGGATTAGGAGTATCAAAGCAGCAAATAGTAACTTACAATGTCAATACTTTGTACACCTCAGATACATTCGATGGTGAATTATTTGAAGAAGGAATCTTTTCTCATAGCCCTACTTCTAGTCCAACTGTTAGCCCAATTTCTGTTCCTATTCCTGATTCTTTCTCTGCCACCACCTCCAACTCGGACAACTCATCTAGTACTGAAGCAATTCTTGTAGTCCTCTTTTCCAATTCATTAGGAGTGGATAAGCTAGAAGAAGTTGACCCTGTAGATGTACTTAACTTGATCGGTTCCATTGCTGGTGTTTTACCATATATCCTCCTGATTTTTTCCTTTGCTTTTGCAAAATCAATTTATCGAAATATGAAAAAAATGGAAGACGAACATCATATTAGAATGAATGAAGTCAGCCGCACAAACCAAACCAGTATACTGGAATAGAAAGGAACCAAAGCGGCCTTGTTGTACAGTCTATAGGTTGAAAGTGAATTTAGTAAACGTAAACTTCTATAATACATTTAAATTTCAACTCTAACAGCTGAGTAATATTTAGCCTCCTTATGCATTATAATTTAAAATTAATTATTGATAAATGGATATACTAATGAATTGTCAACTGCTTTTTCTTGCTATCGCTTGCCATATCATACTAAACTGGTTGAAAAGTAAAGTATATTAGACTTTCTTTAGAAAAGCCCCTTTTTTGTAACAATATGTATAATAGCATCTCAAGAAAATTTTATTCACGTGAAATATTCAACTAAAGGATTTTGATTTCGACCATTTTTAAGCTTAAAATAACTTGAAATATTTGGGAGCTATTGCCATTAAAATAAAGATGCATAAAAAATGTTCCGTTCTAAGTATGTATCACAAATAAAATATGCATATACTATAAAAGGCAAGTTTTGTCTGTCTGTTGTTTATTACAAAAAAATGCAAATGAGGAGAAAAACTTTGGGAGGGGAGCATTAAAATCTTTGCAGACTGCATATTTTATCATGAAATGAATTGAAACACTCAAAAAAGAGTAATTTTCTCCTTCAAAGCACTCATCATTTATGGAGGCAATGCTTAAGTGAGGCTATGGGAGTTTTTAACATACTGTTAGGAATTAACTTCCTAAAGTACTATTTCTGTTTGTAGCTGCGGTACAATTCAGAGAGATTTGTGTAATTATACGATTCAAGAGGATTTGTACGATTTTGATTTGAGGAGAGTCACTTTGGTAGAAGTTCAAGGAGAGTCATACATTTATCAGCTTACATATATTTTGTTGTGTTGATAGAATGTTCTCACTTCTATCAACACAAATATTTGAATGCAACATATATATATATCAATTATTGTCCGTTTCTTTTTGTGTTTTAACTACGGCGTTCCTAATACATACAAGAAAATAAATACGCAATTTTTATAGAACGAATGTTGACAATTTTTTATGAATTTTTACTTTGGCAACTCAATGATTTCTATCAAGTTGACATGTTCATAGCGGAGAAAAAAGTTGAAAATTGCACACCCCAGGTTATTGCAATGCACTAACAGTGATGTTAAATTTACTTGATAAAGGCATTTGTGTTATTGAATTCTTTACTATAGAGTATTTACTAGATGTCACTGTCACTGAAATATTACTGAATCCTAGAGTGACTGGAGTGATGCTAAAACGCTACTAGATTACTTCTAAAGGGATATTACTTTTACTGAAGATATCACTGGATGAGTATATTTTTGATGTACTTGTTAGTGGTCACATTGCTACACAAATCACTGGATACATTTGTGGAATAGGGTAATGCAATACCCAAACAAACAAGACAATAAAAACAAAGTAATAAAAATAGTATAGTAGTTATATATTCATATGTGTATGTGAGGGGAGCCTCTCTGAAACTAGCGATGATACTCTGCACAGTAGCAGGGTAATTGCAATGAAAACAGAGAAGAGT
>JAULBW010009296.1:0-13227 GCA_032358265.1 Vaucheria bursata
CTCAAACATATCAAAGGAACTCAACATAGCATGATCAGTCTCCAGAAAAGGCATTATCCAATTGAAGGCAGTTTCCCGAAGTAGATTGACAGCATAAAGAACTCGTGATTGTTCAGTAGCAAAACGTGATGGCTGTCTTGAAAACAATTTTAAGCTGTAACAGAAAGGCACGTGATTTACTCCTATTGCCAGTAAATGGATCCAGACGAATTACTTTCGGTTCTACTGTTCTTGCTAGGGTTGAAAATGTTTCCACATGCTGCTGTTGTTGTGAGGAAACAATATTTTCATTCCATTCTAATACTCGACGCTGCAGACTTACCCTTTCTTCTTCAACCTTTTCCAACTGCAATTGAAGATTCTAGTTTTGGATAATTAGCTGTACCACATCTTTCTGGTTAAACTCATCATCCATTGTTTTTCTTGGCAAACTGTTAGGAATAAATATATTAAAGACTATGCATATAACCAATAATAAACATCACCAGAAACCCAGAGAAGACACACAGCCAATAATGTATTAATCCCTATTCATGTGTTGCCAAGAATGAATCTTGTCAACACAATACTACTTAAGAGTACATGCATATGAGAACACACTTATGAGAACATACTTATGAGAACACACTAATGAGAACACTCTTTAAGAGAACGTACTTTACAAGAATACACATGTAAGACGAATTAAGTCCATAGAGTCACAGTTCAATAACAGATCACGGCGAAACAGATCAGATCCTGACAGTTAAGATATGAATTGCGATAATTTATCTCAAAATATTTTTTAAAGATTTGTCACATAATTAACTATTATTTTTTAAGCAAAGAAAAATAATGGGCAATTAATTGTGAATCAGATGTTTTGGAAAGTTCAAACAAAAAAATAATGAAATCCGAGTGCATTCATGCTTTTCTTCGTTGATTCATATTTTTATTGTCTTGCAGATTGTTATGTTTGTAAAAACTAATGCTTAAAAAACAGTTTATTCAGTGTTACATTTTATTGAAAATTTGTAAAGAATATTATTGTGCTAATAATATTGCTAAAATATTGATAATTGTTAAAATTCATTTTCATATGTAGTGATGCATTTTGCAATAGTCAGCAGAAAATTTTTTCTATCCTTACTCAGCAATTTTTACGCTCAAAGACATCTTGCATATATAAGTTTAACAGATGTCAACTATTTCAGTATTTTGATAGCAGCACTTCTATACTCTGTTGATATGTGGTTTTAGGATTGACCCTAGCAACCAATTTCTCTTGTTCCGCTTCATTTGAGTGATTTTTCAAATCTTCATGCTCTGTTTTCCATTAGAACCTCATTTTCCTAACAATCACTAAGTGTTAGACACATTTCCAAATCCTCAATAAGTATACTATTGTCATTCCCATCTTTTCACAATTTTCAGTCAGATGATCCATGCTCTCATTGAATTTTGCTATACATAAAATATTTAACCAAACTATTCTAGAATATGAAAGAATTGAGCTGTTTTTTTTAATTTAAGTGAATGTGTTCATCTTACAGGTGAATATGTTGAAGTTAAAGAAGTTTATCCAAACTAGAAAGGAGTGTGCATTCTAAAAAGAATCAACAGACAAATCTTCAATTTAAAGAGGTGTGCCACTTAGCAGGTTCTACTGTATTTTTGGCCATGTAGCACTGAAGTAATTCCAGCAAAAATACTTTTGAAGATGAAGTTCTAGAATTTACTCCAGATTGAACAAATGCCAAAGTACCAAAATAACCTGTTGCAAAACTCTTAAATTTGCTCATCTAGCTGTTTCTAGTTGGCTGCAATAGTGGATTAAAAAAACTTGCTTTTCAATTACTTGACAAAACTTTTTAATTCTTTTTTTTGTGAGTTCGCCTAGTTTCCATTTAAAAAATTCCCTATTTTCCGACGTTTCATGTATGCACTCAAGAAACAAGCAGAATCAAAAACAGAACTTTTTGGTTTTAGCAAACACCAAATTTTTTTACTCCGATATTAATTTCAAGAAAAAGTTAAAAAAAAAGGCCTGTTATTTTGCAACTTTATTACACATTGTCATTGTTGATTCTCGGAATATCATTTTGTCTCCCCGATACAAACAGAAATTAGCGAGATAGCAAAGGACAAATGCAAAGAGTGGAATTGTTAAAGATATATTCTGTTAAAATGCAGAACAAGTTGAATAAGATTACCATAGAGAATTCAAAGATTATACATATTTCTGACCTGCAGTAAGTATGCTCTCCATTCTATCCCAGCTGCACAGATTACCCAAAAACACGGGTTGATCTGAGCCTTATTCATCTTGGCTCGGCGATTAAATCAAAGCCGAATTGCTGTAAAAGATAACTGAGCTAAAATTCAGAGTATATGGGAGCAGGAAGCATTAAGCCAGAAATTGACCGCATGAGATATCGATTATACTATTGACGAGCTCAGATATCTGGCGACGCTATAAAAGGGACCTTTTCAATTCTCGCTTACTCACGGCATTCATAAATCTGCAACTGCTGTCGACAGAAAGTTAGCGCCAGACCTTATCGTTGCCGCATCGAATATAGAAGATTCGCTGGTAGTTGAGAAAGATTGGCATCCTGTTTCATCCAAAATGGTCTGGAATCTGACTTACCCATCGCTATATTACTTGTTATGGAGTGTGAGTCGACGCACTATGGATGATGAGCCCAAGTCTTTCAGAAACTGATGTGGTACAGGAGACATTCTCTCGGACCCAGCGAATATTATATTAAATCCTGATCTATACGCGGGAGAGTATCAATATCTTCCGTATGAAGTATCTGTGGATCTAGATGGAAATGCCTCAATACAGTCATACATTAATAATCTTCATTCTGACAAGGACGATGCACTCTATCCGTTACTGAAAGAAATTTGTTAGCTCATATCCCCACGTTCGAAAAAATTTTATTGAGCTGCATGGTTAAAAAGGAGGATAACATTACAGACGATAGTCCGTATTCTTGGTATAACTATATCAAACCTCCAAAGAAAAAATGGCTAAATACTCTTAGAAACAGTGGAAATGACTCACCGGATTCAGATTATTACAATCGCATTGATGCATGGAAAGACTTTGGAGCCACAGCGACCCTGTCCCCCTTTAAAGTATACATCCATAAAATGTAATAGGTACGTCAGTTTGCGTGGTACAAATTTACAAGTCATTGCAAAGATGGCCAATATTGTATTGTTACCCATGAAGCCGACGTATGAAGGTATAAAAATAATTTACATATATATGTATAATTTTATTTGACTTATCCTCATGAAGTTTTAGAATATAAGCATAGTTTAAATTTTTTCGTATGTGTTTATGTTTTGTCTTACCAGTAAATGTGCAGTTAAAGTCTTTCATATGGGCTTGATTAATCTCAAATTGTTTAAAAAGTAAAAATATGCTATAACATCGTGGAAATTTTCAATTTTTTCTCTTATATATACATGTAATATATTGACTATTATGTCAATCATATGTGCACTAATAGCTTAATTTTAGTATTATTTGAAAAATGTATTGTAAGTCAGTTAAACAAGTTTGATATTTGAAAATGCCTTGTATCAATATATTTATTCACCTTAGTAATGCTGATATTTGATAATTCTTCTCCAGTACTATATTGGATGTATGATTTGTAAAGAGTGATTTAACTTGAACTTGTGACATTGGACCCAGAAGTAAAGTTAACCATTTTTCCTTTTTTTAGATTTTTGTATACTAATCTATTCAGTGTTCAATGAAAATTATGACTACAGGAGGCACGTGCCACGTGGAATGCATGGAAAACGAAAGTATTGTAGCAGCAGGGATCTGTTATTACAAATGCAAAAACATTTTGGAATCTAGATTGCATTTTGAAAAGCAGTTAGTGAGCCCAACTACCAGCAAGACGATGACTCTAGCGCTGAAGCTATATACGAACTAAGAAACAAAGGAGGTCTAAACCAAGAACTTGGATATGTCTGGATCGAAGAAGAGAAAACGTTAGCCTTTCCGAATATATACTAGTACCGCATTGCTCCTTTTGAATTAGCAGATGAAACGAAGCATGGTTTTCGGAAAATTCTTGTGTTTTTCTTAGTGAATCCTGCATAGTAAATAAACTCGACTGAATGCGTTCCTTCTTGACAAAGGGAATGGACGATGTGTAGTATGTTCCAAAAATTCACGCAGTCGTTTTTGGATAAAAGTGTTGTGGATGTAATCTTTTCATTTTTGTATTGGCCAGTGAGCTTTGAGAATGCACTAAGATACCGCAATAAGCTAATGCACGAGCGAAAGTTTTATTTCAATGAAGTGTAAAAGACATTGTTTTCCCCCATATTTTCATTGTGCACATTAATATGTTATGGTACTCTGATGCGATAATAATGACTCGACGGCAGTTTTAAAGAAATGACAATGGTGAATATTTTATGGTCTTCATTTGTTCTACTGAATTCAAATTTAATCTGTAACAAAAATGTTGTTTCGAAAAATCAAAGATGAACCTATTTTTACAGTTAGCGCTCTAAATGTTTATTCACAAAATAATTTAAGTACTGGTTCTTTCGAATATCATCTGAAGTTAGCTAAAGCAGTACAAACCAAAAGATTCTAAAACTAATAAATGATAACCAAATAGTAATAACTCAGGACATATCTACAGCAACATTTTCAGTAAGTAGAATATCCTCCCCCTTTGTAACCAAATAGAATGCAGTATGGTCTGTGATGTTTCTTCCAGCTCTATGAGCAAATTTATAAACCATTTATTGAAACGCATTAATCTTAATTCAACAAGAAACAAAACTATAAAGCTGAATCACTCGCAAATCATTAAAAATATGAGTGTAGGGAGAGTCAAACTCCCTACATCCCCAAACAGAGGAGGTACTGCACCAAGCTTACGCCACTGGGTACCCCCAAATACTATGTCAAGGAAAATGTATTTAAACTTTAGATAAAAAAATTCCAGTATACTAGAAATTCCAGTAGATTTTAAATATTCATATTCAACAATTAAAATTTATAACAAAATTTAATAACAAAAAACTGTAACAAAAAAGTTTTTAAAAATGAGTGTTAATCTTCAGGATATTTCCGAACTATATACTGCTTCCACTCTCTCCCAAACTTGTTCCATATAATCTGGAAGAGAACCTCCAAAGTTTCTGCATTACGGCCTAAATATTTAGAATGGTTTTCCTTCTTATACCACATATATCGAAATTGACCTGGCTTCGGAACAGATTCATAAATTCGAACGTATCTCACCATATTCACTATTTCTTCTGGAGGGATATCTTTCGGGTTCACATCCTGAGCACCTTGATCATCTATCATTTTGTTAATTGGATTCAAACCCATTGGATCTTCATACCAACAACATACATAGGGAATTGGTTTAGTTGGTACTATCCCCTTCCATGGAAATCGTATTCCTGTCGTATTCATTACATCGCACACTGCTTGACGTAATCTCTTTGATGAATAATCTATACTTCTGCCATCCAGCATATTTGATGAAGCAATTGCATGTAACATGCGATTACCATTTTCAATATAAGTGGCCAAAGGAAGCCGTGCAACAGCAAACCGGGTTGGGATGTTGGCAAGATTATAAACACTTTGATACCCACACAGATTTTCGGATCGAACTACATTCAAAATTTCATTAAGTCGATTGCCTTGCAATCGGCATTCCACTCGAAATCCATCAAATTTAGTTGATCCGTTCAATCCATGTGTAGCTACAAACTGAAAGTAATCTTTCACAACATTAAGTCTAAGTTTTGAACCAGGGATATCATTTGGAATACCCCAGTTTGAACTGAACGATTTGACATTGTGAACCACATTTGAGTACACAAGTGAGGTAACTAATGATACCTCACCTGTATCACCAAATGTGGGCTGTATATTGACTGGATAAACTACCCTAAATATATATAAAAATTAAGAAATTTAATTTTACTTTACTATTGATTGAAAAAATCTTACAATAACTAGCAAGGAAAATGAATCTAACTATATATCTTTGGTGATAAAAAAAAGCAAAAACTAATATATGTGGATAAGCAGTTGAATATAAACTGACTTTTGGAATATCCAAAAATTCCTACATGTAGATAACTTTTATCATGAGCAATGTATAAAATATAAATATAAAAACTTACTTTATTCCTCCAGTTGTAAATTCCGGCATTTGAGTCAATGCCCCAACACACATATCCCAAGTTGTAACATGCTGAATATCATTAGGTGCTCGGAATAGGATGATATTGCCAGCGTGCTGAACATCACTATCTGGCCTAGAATAGCTGCGTCCAATATCAAATATTGCTTTTTTCCTCCATATTGCGCTGGCTACTACTGGGTCAAAGTATTCTCCGTTGCGCTCCAGAACTGCATTTTGATGCCTCATGATGATTCCATCATAAAATGCCACAGTGCTCTTATCAATGCACTCTTTCATACCGTAATTTAAGTACCGAAGTTCAAAAATTCCGCATGAGAGAAGTGCATTCTTAAGAGCACTTGATGATATCTGTAAAAGGTTATATATAAATTTTAAATTAAATTTATTTAGTGCAGTATGATAAAATAAGTTAAATGATCATGTCCATAAACAACCGAAATTTGATATAATGGATTATTACAGTCAATGATACCTAAATATAAATTTATAAAAAGGCAAATCATCAAAACTCATACTAGACTTAATATATTAAAACTTTATTACCTGCTGCATATTTTTCCCAAGAATATTAGGAAGTGCATTAGGAGTTAGTGAGTAGTTTCCGTTGCTTAGCTTTCCCAATTCGCTAATTATCTTTTTGCGGAGATTGGGATCATATCGGCAACTGAACAGGCCCGTTCCAATACGCACTAAATGGAGCCATTCATTGTCCTCCTTTTTAGTTTGTGGCGTAGTTTTCACGTAAGTACAAAGCTGCAATCCAAAATGGCAAAGTTGTGGAAGATCTGACGATAGCATCATAATATTGACATGATCAATGTCCAATGGTCCCTGCTGCAGATCATTGACATTTTCCTGCTCTGGATTCTCCTCCATTGCATACATTCTCTGAGGAAATGGTGAGACGTTGGCTGGTTGGAAATCAAACTCAAATGCAGAAATGTCTTCACTACAGGATGGGCGGTATGAAGATTCGCTGGGGTCAACATTCATTTCTTCAGAGTAAGAGGTGCTCATGATTTCTGAAAATATTTTGTAATGACTTTAATTTGTTAATAGTATAAATTGCTTTACAGAAAGAAAGCCGTTGGAAAAATGTAAAAAGATGTTGGCGTTGGGCAAAAAGATGTTGGCAGAAGTCAGCAACCTTTCACCTTAAAGTTGTTTAAACCTTTGGCTAGCAAAAGAATAAACTTGTGCTTTGATAGAGGCAAATAAATAGATCTATTGCTGCTGATTTAATAGGCAATTTTTTATTTTTTTTGTAAAACAATATTGGAACATTATTAGTAATTTGCTGCTAATTAACTGCTGAGATAGAAGAGAGACGGTATAATGATATAATATATATATATATATATATATACCTGAGAAGGGGGTAAGGACCAATGTCCGACAGAGGGTAGACAGCAAATAAAAAGATTTATTAAAATGAATATTAATTTATTGAAACTTTAGAAGAGTGAACATAAACACAAGACTGAACAAATAAACACGTCCCCGCTAGCTCCTGCGGTATACCCTCTTGAAGTGCCCTTAAAACTGGCTCTCCGTTGAATCTAGCTGAATCTCGCTGCATCTTATGCTCCATAAATAAAGGTTGCAATTTCCATAGGTGTGCTAATGACAATTCTAGAATAATTGAAGTAGTTCCGAGAATTTGTCTTTGGTGGAAAGATAACGGAGTAAAGCGGAGTAATTGGTAATGAGGCCGATTCAAGCGGAATTATAACCTTAGTGACAACTGTGGAATAATATCCAGTCAGTTGAAACGTAGTTTGAAGTAGGCAAGGAAGGATTTGTGGAACTGATGATGTTCCAGAATAATATCCAAGAGGTACTATGACACAGAACATGCGTGGGTGGAAAATGATTGAAGAAGTTTCCACAGAACCATAAGGAACATGACACGTGGCAAATTGTAGAGTAAGTGCACAAAGGTTTCTATAAAGGATTGTGACAAAGGTGTTGACATAAGAGGTTTTGGCATATAAGGCACAATTTAGGATAAAAGGCGCAGTTGGGTAAAAGAGGCGAAAGTTTAGGAAAAGTGTGGGCAAAATGTTAGGTGAGTGAAGGCGAATATGGGTGAACATAACCGAGCAGTTATGCCGCAGAAATTTAATGAGATAGCAGGACCGGCAAATATCCTGACGCTCCCCCGTGCTGGTACTGCTAGAGTGATGACACAGTTGAAGTACAACAGTTCAGAGCCTGCTGCACTCCTTTGTGTTGGTGTGTAGAAATTAGAGCTTGCTGCGCTCCTTTGTGAGTGTGTGGTATGTTGGACAGAATTAGTTGGCTGGCCTTTATACGAGCTGGACTCGGTAGTGTCTTGGTCAAAATATCGGCTAAGTTGTCTTCAGTTGGAACATAAATTATCTTGATAAGTTTGTCAGTGATACAATTGTGTATGTAGTGATACTTGACATCAATATGTTTGCTTTGTTGATGATTAATACAATTCTCGGCTAAACTTTTGGCACTAGTGTTATCCTCAAAAAGTATGGTCGGTTCAATTTGATTCATACTAAAATCTGCAAGAAGATTTTGTAGAGTAATAGCTTCAACGGTTGCTTGATTCAGAGAAATATATTCTGCTTCAGTTGATGAATGAGCTACAATACTTTGTAGTTTAGATTTCCAACTAATAGGTCCATCGGCTAGAAAGAAAATATATCCACCAGTAGATTTGCATGTATCTTTGCATCCTGCCCAATTAGCATCAGCGTAACCGGTAATAGTTGGAATATCAGGGTCAGAGTCAGATTTCGGATAATAAGTTGGCCAAATTGAATTTCCTTTAAGGTATTGGAGAACTCTCTTAGCTGCTTTTAGATGTGCTGCAGTAGGACAAGATATTCTGCAGCACAGCTGCATCATTGAATGTGCAATGTCAGGTCTGGTATTGGATGAGATGTATAGGAGACTTCCAACAAGTTCTTGGTAAAGAGTTTTATTGTTGTCATTGAGTAGTTGAGATGCGGATTCCTCTTGAAATGAAAGGTCCAATGTTCCTCCAGTAGTTACAGGTGTGGGGCAAGTATGAGCATCAGTAAGCTGAAATCCGCAAAGTAGCTTGTCCACGTAATGCTGCTGTGATAAAGTAGTAGATCCAGTAGAGTCGGTGGTAACAGTAATTCCAAGAAATAGGTCCAATTTGCAAACTTCTGAAAGGTCAAAGACATTACAGATACAATCGATAGCTTTGGTTATTGCTTCTTTCTTGGCTCTAGTAATGATGATGTTGTCAACGTGTATGACCATGATGATTGGTGAATCAGAAACGGTTCCAGTATAAACACAAAGGTTAGTACTGCCACATGTGAAGTTCAGTTTGGTAAGTGCACTGTTGAGCGTTTCGTTCCATACTCGGGGTGCTTGTTTTAATCCATAAAGACTTTTCTTCAGTTTGTAGGACATTCCTTCATGTTTCTCCAGAGGATTAAATGGATCTGTGGGTGGCTTGACGTAAATCAGTTGTTCTTCCAGCATAATTCCATTGAGAAAAGCTGTTTCTACATCAATTGTAAAAATATTCCAGCGAAAGTAAGTAGCAACTGCAATAAACATTCTGGTTGGACTTGAAAGAGCAGTGGGCAAGTAAGTAAGTGAATAGTCAACTCCTTCCCTCTGATGATATCCTTTCACTACGTAACGAGCCTTATACTTGATGACATTTCCATCTGCATCCCGCTTAACCTTGAAAATGTATCTTATATCCAGTCGTTTAACTCCAGGCGGTGTAGGTACTAGCTCTCCAACTTGATTCTTTTTGAGACTGGAATTTTCCTTTAATATAGCATCTTGCCAGTGATGGTTTCCATTAATTCAAACTTCTTTCAGTGCTGCAGTGACGAATAAAGGTTCTTTGTCATCATCAAGTTGATCAACAGATTGTACGAATTCTTCAGTTGCAAGATAGGCGTAGATATTGAATACTTTAGCTTGTGATTTTCTGCATGTTTCCATTGGGTGTGTGTTGAGTTCAAGTGGATCAATTTCTTCAATATCAGGTACTTGGTCTTGAATTGGTTGATTGATTTTAGCTGGTAAGTTTGATTGGTTGTCAGCAAATGTAACATTTCTCAAAACATCAATCCTCTTGGTAACAGGATTTCAGATGCAATACATATCAGAAGAATGTTCCGGAGATCTGTGCAAGAATCTTCCTTCCCATGACTTAGCTCCAAATTTGTAACTGCAATCAGATTTTTCAAAATGAACGAAACATTTTGATCCAAACACGTGTAAGTTATTGTAGACAGGAAGTTTTCCATGAAGAACTTCAAAAGGTGTTTTCATTTGATTGGCAAAAGCGGGACAAATATTTAGGATTTCCACCGCTTGCATGACAGCTTCAGTCCATAAATATTCTGGTAAGTTGGAATCTCCCATTAGACAGCTGACAATATTTGATAGGATTCCAAAAGAACGTTCTGCAACGCCATTTTGTTGATGAGTATGTGGAGCGGAAAGTTCCAAGTTGATTTTCTTCTCCATAAAGTGGTCACGTAAATCTTCAGACAAGAACTCGGTAGCATTATCGGTTCTAAGGTATTGAATCAGTTGTTGCTGAGATGACATGTCTTCAATAAAACGTTTGATAATGGTGGCAGCTTTTGATTTGTTGCAAAGTAGATATGCCCAACAATATCTGCTGAAGTCATCAGTAAAACAAAGAACATAGCAAATTCCTCCTGGTGCTCTTGGTGTGACTTTTCCCATAAGATCTAAATGTATGCGGACACCAGGCCTTTTGGCACGTGTAAACGTCTTTTTGTTGACAGATTTCTTCTTTGATTTGTAAGTGAGGCATGTTTCACACGTAAAATCTTCATCTTTGTCGGTAAATGCAATTCCATAATTGGGATTCTTCAGCAAATGACGCAGATAACCAATATTAACATGTCCAAGAAGTTGATGCCATTTTTGTAGCGGTTTTAAATGAACAGTATTCAGTTGAGGCATAAGAGATGAGTATCCAATCAAAAGGATATTATCGGATCGGAATTGTAATTGGATAGATGGTTGCTCCGGATGATATAATAGCATTGGATCAGAGGCTGAGAGTTTGAATTTGTATCCCATTTTGACTAGTTGGCCCAACGATAGTAGATTAATGCCCAGTCCATTGAAGAGTAAGGATTTTCCAAGATCAAGTTGATGTAAGTTCCCATTTTCATTGGTGACTAGCAGATGAGTATCAGCAGTTCCGCAGCTTTTCATTGTTCCACCTCCAGCTACATGAACAGTTGATTCTTGAGTTGTTTGATTGGACAGGCTTATTGATAGGTCAAGGAGACTTGGGTCTAGGCAGTGATTGGAAGCACCACTGTCAATGACAATATGCAAATTGGGCAGCGGGACAGTAGGAAATGACGAACTCACATTATTCAATTGGATATCCTTTGCAGGATTAATATCCTATTGAATAATATTTAATGTACCATTCAATTGATCATTGAATGAAGCAATCTGTATTGCACTATCCAATTTTTGATTCAGGTTTAATGACTGTAAAGCCATTTTACCGTCCTCTAAATCAGACAGTATTCCGGAGGATACACCTAATTGCTTAGGTGGTGGAGGCACTTGCTCAGTGCACTTAGGTGTCGAACCCAAAACTAGTTGTGGAATAGAACCCCCAATTTGCGTCCTTGGGAAGGACCGGCTAATAACGGATAGGGCCCGGTGTGGTATTTTACAAGGGGACACGTCCTTGTGCAAATTAGAGTTACCTCTCATTGCAATCGAGGTTTCATGTAGTTGAGGGACTACATACCCGAGAGTTTCTGGTAACTCCCAACCGCACGTTTGGGAGAACGTGCAACCAGTGGAAATTAACCGTTCCACCGGACGGTTGGGCAAATCGACATCCACAGAAGGACCAGTAAAAGTATGTAATAAAGTAGTATGCAAGTCAAGCAAAGATAATTCAAGCAAGGAAGATTTACGTGATATAGGTAATGACGAATCATGCAAATGAGATGACTCTAAACTTAATTTAGGCAAATGAGTAATGTAGTTAACTGACCTTTTTGGCTCCGAAGATTTCTCCTTAGGGCCACTATACTTCCTGCAGTTAGCTGTATCATGTGTAGAATTTTTCTTGTGATAGGCGCAGTAATACTCCTGACCAACAGCTTTTTCCTTCTTCGGTTCGATTCTAGGTTCAGATTTAGGCTTTTCCATTGGCTTAGAAGGTTGGCTCACAATTAATCTTCTATACTTGTTATTGATGATCCGTGAAACGGTTTCAATAGTAGGTGAATCCAGGGCAGATATAGTATCTAAAGCGCTTCCATAAGTATCATCTGGAATACCTTCAATACAACGGAAAAGAAATTCTGTATCAGAAATTACCTGTCCGAGTGCATGCAGTTGGTTCCTAATACTTCTGAGTTCCAGTAAACAGTCCAAAGGATTGGTTGAGCTTTTCAATTTCAAGGAATTGAATTTGCGCCAAAGTTCAAAGACTTTATCCAGGCCATGCTTTTCAAACTCCTGATCTAGATGAGAAAAAAGAGACATTCCATCGTCAATAAACATATGAACGTACCTTCCCATTGAAGTTCCACGCATAGCTTGTTCCAAAAGACACCAGAAGAAAGCATTCTCCTTGTCTGTGACTAAAGGAGAATTAGAAAGAACATTGATATTCATACCTGTGATACAAAGATATGAACAAAGTGATATCTTGAATGGCTGCCAGCGCTCTGCGGAACCATTAAATGTAGGAAGAGTAGATGTTCCCAGGCTTGCTCTTGGTAATGACGCTTGAACCTGCGGAGCTGAACGATGAGGAGTTCTTACCTCCTCAACTGACTTTTCATTCTGTAAAGGCTCTTCTTTGATTAAAGCTTGTACTGCTGTCCTGACTCTAGATCTGATAGCATCCTCACTGTCTGCTGTAGGAGCATCTTGATACATGAGGTCAGCTTTGCTTAGGACATCACCTACAGAAAGGGAAACATTGCCTGATCTAATTAATAGTTTGCTAATGTACCTGAATAGCTTGGTTGAT
>JAULBW010009307.1:0-13215 GCA_032358265.1 Vaucheria bursata
TATATTTTCTAATATTACTATGTGTAAATCAAGCTTCCATACAAAAATATGTGAATTGCAAAATTGGATTCATTTTATTCCTATTCGACCTAATATTAAGAATAATTGTTTACAAACAGTATGTTTATATTGTTCTTCTATGAATAATAATTGTTGTTCTATTGAATGTAAAAGGAAAGTCATTGAATTACAATCCCAATACAATCTATATACATTAAGACAAGAATTCGAATTAACTAACAGTATTTATGAATTAAATGATAATTTGGAAAGATTGAATAATACTATGTTACAACAATTTAATCAACAAAATAATGCTTGTTATGATCATTGTAATAACAATACTGACAATAATGATTTTATGGTTTCTTATTATAGTGAAGAGGAAACTAATGAAGCATTACAAATTGAAGATGATTATCCATATTATGAACATGAATGTTGTGATTGTAATTATTATACCTTTGGACAACAAATTGAAATTGCTAGTATTGTTATGATGAAACAAGCAGAACGATTAAGAACTGATAATTATGAACAAGCATTATTTGAACAAGATGAAAAATTAAGAATAATTGTTGAAGATACTTAAATGTAATAACAATAATACAAACTGAACTAGTCACAATGGAAATAAGAATAACATTAATAACAATCATAACAATAATAACAATAATAATACTGCTGATAATAATAACGATGAACAAGAGGATGATTTTGATTTTGCTTTTCATTCAAAAATAGATTGTTAAACATAATAAATTTAACACATGTACACCAATTTGTAATAATTGCTATTTAATGCTTACTATGCAATACTATTGCTATTATTGTATTGTATTGTATTGTAGAGTTACCATAAGAGCTACAGTTATTATTAATGGGAAGTTACCTTTTGTAGCAAATCGTACCTTTTCGTATCAACGTAGCTTCGTATCCCACAACTGAATTACCAGTTAATATATTGGATCCAATTAATTCATCAAAAAATAATAATAACAAAAAGAAGGGAAATAAATACAGTTCTTAGTAATAATCAACGAGGCGTTTATCCGCAAGCTCATCTAAATTAATAATAAACCTTGAATGTTACAATGTAACTCGTATTATTGTGTTTCTACATAAACTAAAGAGAATATATAAACCATCTAATTAAATTGTTTTACATATCAGTATCCTAATCATCAAACCCGATATAAAACTGAACTAAATGAGTAATCCCTTAAATAACAGCGATAATCATAATCACACTAATAAAATTACAAAGGATCAAGTACATGAAGCAATTCAAGCCGGTAACCTAAATATAGTTGATCAATATTATACTAAGGATTCACAATTAATTAATGAAATAATCTATGATAATAACACAGCCTTAACTACTTCTGCGATATATAATCAATTCGCAGTATCGAAATTATTAATTATAAACTATAAAGCTAATCTCAATCAATTAGATGAAAACAATCTATGTGCATTACATTATGCTAGTGAGAAGGGTATTATTGATATAATGAAATTGTTACTGAATAATAAAGCTGATATTGAAATAAAATCGGGTACTGAATTGACTCCATTAGCAATGGCTGCATTGCACAATAAACATCGAGTGTTAAAATTATTATTGGATAATAAAGCTAATGTTAATGCTGTGGAGGTTCACAAGAGGACAGCATTATCATATGCTGCTGATAACAATTTTATTGAATGCGTTAAAATATTATTAGAATATGGAGCTGATATAAATATAAAATCAGATGAAGGGTTATCACCTATTGAATATGCTCGTAGGAAGCATAATGCAGAAATTATACAATTATTAACCGACTATAATCCACAAATTATTAAGAATAAACAGAATAATAACAATGATTGCAACAATAATAATGCCACTAATAACTATGTTCGTTCCGCGATTACGGAAGGACAATTAAACGGGAAGAAGGAAGAACCAAACAAAGCTCAATACCGTAAATTGTCTGAAGGTGGTAAGACGGTTAGTTGCTTAATTAAGGAAAAGGACTCAATTACTTCAATTGTAAACAAACAGTCAACCAATGCTGTTAAAGCATTAAATAATAACATAAGTAATCATAGACCTGGTCCATCGTTTGATGGCGCAAGACCTATTAATATTATTCGACTTGATAGTATAAATAGTAACACGAATAACCTTCAACAATCAACTGCATCAATGAAAAAACAAGCTATAAACAAACCATCAATGAGCTCAACAGATTCCTTGTTTGAAAGAGGTTTCTTCCCTGGAGATGTTGAATCAAGTAAAAGCAACATAAAAATTGAAACCAATATTACCAATAATAATAATAATAATGCAAATGATAATGAAGCAACCACAAAGAATAATCTGTATGCAGATATACAGAAAGGTAATGTCGAATTAGTTGATCAATATTATACAACAAATAGAGAATTACTTAATGAAATATTTCATGAGGGATATACTGCATTAACCGCTGCTGCTGACTATAATCAATTATCAATATGTAAATTATTAATTGAAAAATATAAAACTAATGTTAATCAAGCAGATGGTAACGGTAGAGCTGCATTACTTTATGCTGCTAAGAATGGTAATACTGACACAATTCAATTATTACTACATAATAAAGCTGACGTTGACATAAAGAACAACGTCGATTTTGCGTTAATAATTGCTGCATATAACAACAGAGCTGGAGCATTAGTATTATTATTAGATAATAAGGCTAATATTAATGCAGTTGATCACCAGAATAGAACAGCATTATCATGGGCTGTTGAACGAGGCGCTATTGAATGTGTTTTCATCTTAATAATACGTAGACCTGATTTTAGTATTAAATCATTGTCCGGGTTACAAGCTATCGATTATGCTTTCAGAGAACAACATGTAGAACTGATTCAACTATTACAAACATGTAAAAAAGGTTATCATCGTAATAATCCTAGTAGTGATGATAATAATAGCAAGGGACGTACTTCAATTACATCGGAACAGCTGGGTGAAGGTATAGAGGAAGGTAGTATTACTACAGCTAAAAATCCAAACTTAATAAAGTACATAATTAATAAACATTTTCCTGCATTAACTGCATTAATTGCTGTCGCTAATAATAATCAATATGAAATAGGTAAATTAGAATATGGAGTTAATGTTAATACTAATTCTAAACAAGGATTATTAGCTATTGATTATGCCCGTAAAGCAAATAATAAAGAAATACTAAATTCTAGGAGATCCATCGTTAATGTGATTGCAAGAGGAGATATTAAATCGGTTGATGAGTATTTTCGTAGTAATCCTAGCTTTGTTAATGATATTATTGATGAAAAAATTGGTACCCCATTAATGGCTGCTGTTGCATATAATCAATATGAAATATGTCACTCATTAATTGCTAAATATAACGTGAATCCTAATAAATTGAATATGGCTTATTCTGCTATACATATAGCATGTAATAATGGGTTTACAAATATAGTACAATTGCTTGCTGATACAAAAGGATGTAATTTAGAGATAAAAACTTTAAATCTCCAAGCATATTCTCCGTTAATATGTTGTGCTATCTCAAATCATCTTGAAGCTATGAGATCATTATTAATGAATAAAGTTAATGTTGATAGTGTTGATAATAAGAATAGAACTGCATTATCTCATTGCGCTGAAAAGAGTTTTACAGAATGTGCTAAATTATTATTATATTATAATGCGGATAGTGATATTGAAGATAATGATAAATTAAAACCTATAGATTATGCTCGTAAATATAAACATGATACTATTGTTTATTCATTGGACCGTCCGTTACAGTTGCTAAAACTGTATAGAAAAGACTATTACTATACAAGTGATGAATTTAAAGAATCGGATTGTATTGGTGAGGGTACATTTGGTAAAGTTTATTTAGGTTTATGGGAATATAGTAAGGTAGCAATAAAAAAATTAAACAAAAATTATGTTACTAACGCACAAATAAATGATTTTAAAAGGGAAGTTGCTATTACCGCTCAATTAATTTCAGATTATATTGTTGCCATAAGAGGTTATTGTGAAAAACCTTATTACTGTTTAGCATTAGAACATATGAGTAGAGGATCGTTAAGAAAAGTGTTAAAAGATACAAATCAAGTATTAAATTGGAAAATAAAATATAAAATGATATTTCATATATGTTGTGGTATTGGGGTTTTACATAATAATAAGATATTACATAGAGATTTAAAATCATTAAATGTATTGGTAAATGAGAATTATGCTTGTAAAATATGTGATTTTGGTATGGCTAAAATTAAATCTGGATTGGATAGTACGCGAGATGATTTAGTTAGTGGTAAAATTGGGACTTTATTATGGCTACCTCCTGAATATCTTGAACGGCGTCTTTATACTTATAAATCAGATATATATTCATTAGGTTATGTTATATGGGAAATTGTTAGCAGAAAACGTCCATTTGTTACAATGAATAATATTAATCAAGATAAAATTACTGAGGAAATTAAAAATGGAACAAGGGATCCAATACCTTATGATTGCCCTGAAAAGATTAAAATATTAATACAAAAATGTTGGCATGCTATTCCTGAAAATAGACCTACTGCTGATCAAATTATTAAATATTTAGGAAGCGAGGATGGGGATATTGACAAGTTTAATCTCGATTTGCTAAATAACAATAATAATCACAAAGTTACTAATACTCACAACGAAAATAACAACAGCGTTAATCACATTGGTCACAATAACAACAATAATAATAACAATGATGAATCAGATGATTCAGCCAAAAATTATCTTAATAATGGAAAGATTAGTTTTACATAAAATTAATGAATGCTAATCAAATTTTTGTTATCATATTCATTGGGTAATACGTTAATTTATCTAGTCTAATGCGTTGGTATTTTAATTTATTAGTATAAGCACATAAATAATATTTTGCACTATCTATTTTAATATTAACGTACGGCTGCTTTGATTTCAAATGAATTAATTGTTATACAATATGAATTCAAACAATTAATTATGCATTTCGCAGACATGAGATATATATATATATACATATGCATAAAACATTTAAGTTAAATAATAAAACATGCATTTCCCGCTTATATTATGAAATTAATCTGGCTCGTTTATATGATTGTCGATACTGCATTTGTTTGGGGTTTACTTAAGCTTTGTAGTGATTTTTCATACCCATGTTTTATGGTTACAATGTAAGACTAGTATATATTGCTATTATATATCAGATAATTTAAATACAGCAAATATGCAAACTAAAATCAAATAAAAACATATTTTCGGGTGATTATTGATTTGCTGAGAATGGATGAATTTGAGGTTCAGGAGTTTGGACATTATTGTTATTAGGATTATTATTGGTAGGAGAAATATTATTAATATTACGATTAATATTATGTTTTAATTCATAATCTCTTAGTTTAGCTTGAATAGCAGCTAATTCAGATTGTAATATTTCATAATTACCATCAATATCCGCTACATTTACACTATTATTAATATTGTTATTATTGGTATTAGTATTATTATTATTGTTATTACTAATAGTATTAGGTACTTTATAAGTTGATCCAGTTTTATCTCCTGCATTACTCTTTCTACTTGTAAACATCATCTTTTGTTGACTTACAGTATTATTAATCGGTGGAGTAGGATTACTAGAATTAGATGCAGGAGCATTAGATACATTCTGTTTTACATTTATTCCAGTATTTTTTTTATTCTCAATATTACTATGTTTATCAGTATTATCATCTGTAAAATTATTATTAGTCATAGTATCTTTGGATGATAATAAATATAATAATTTAGGACCAAACATAGCTCCTAATACGGAAAAATCAATTATTAATATTGCTATAGATTGAAATAATATACTAGTTTCTGGGTTATTGTTAAATACTAATTTAATTAATAATATTGTAATTCCACCTAATACTGTTGAATTATATATACATATAGCAATTATTTGAGATTCATTAAATTGTGATGGTACACTTCTAATTGAATAAGCTAATGTACAAGCATATATTAATACTAACCCTTCTAAACATAATAATAAATTTGGAAATACTATATAATCACCTATATTATTACACATTAAATATTGATTAATATATAAATTATCACTACTATTAATTTCAACTAATTGAGGTTTAGGAGGAGCTACAGTAACCCATATAATTAAATAAATAATTAATACTAAATATAATTTTAATTGAGTTTTAAATAAATGTGTATCTGGTAATTTTTTAACTTGTAATTTTTTAGCTTTAAATATTGTTTTAACTCGTATAGATTTTAATAATAATGAAGAAAATATTAAGAAGAAACAAGTATGACCTACAAATACTTCAGCTATACAAGAGATTTCATTTACTGTAGGGATTGTTAATAATATAACTGTAATAAAACCTAATATAGATCCTAATAACATTAATAATAAGAAATTAGGACTAGCAGCTCTTATTATATTAAAATTTTTGATTTTATGTATATAAAATGATAATAATAAACAACATATTATTAATAGTATACATATAGCCCATAATGCATAATAATTTCCTTTAAATGAATTATTTTGTACTGGTAGAATATCCCCTATAATATAAGCTGCATTAGGATTATAAAATTCTGAATTAGTTAATAATTGATTATTTATCATTACATTAATTGATATTGATCTATGTGTATTAAATTGTACAATAAAATCATATGTAGCATTATTATGTACTAGTCTAGATTTTATATTATTATTATTAGGTATTATATTTAATTGTATATCATCTATTATAGATGATTGTTGTATATTATTATATTCATCTCTAGCTATTACTCTAATTAATTCATCTGATCCTATACGTAATAAATTATTATTATCTTGTTTATTTAAAAAAGGTAATAATACTATACTATTTTTAGTACTTGTTTTACCTGGATATACAGTAAATATAAACGGTGAATTAATTACATCACTAGAACCTACTAATACGGTAAGTATATAAGTAGTAGCTAATATAGGTGTAAAATAAGCATAATATATACCATCACTATTAGGATTAATTAATTCAAATCCTTCAATAATAGTACCAAATATAGAATTAGCATTTTTTTTATTATTTAATGTAGTTACAAATATACGAACATCAGAATTAGAATTTTGTATTGTATTATTATATTCATCATTAACAATTAATGTAAAATTACGTTGTTGACCAGCATAAGAAGATAATAATGCATTAGTAGAATATATTGATGTATCACTAGTAGGTTTATTAGGTTGAACATATATTAATAATGGTGTATTATATAATAATGTACTTATAGGTTGTTGATTATTAGGATTATTAGGATATAATACAATTAAAGCAATAGATAAATAATAAGATTCAGATTTAGTAGGGACCATTATTGATATTTTATCTCCATCCGCTTTATATTCATAATATAATTTATTACTAATTATGTGATCAATAACGATATTATTATTACAATAAGTAGATTGAGTTATATCATATTGATCTAAACTATAAATATAACTAGATAATTCATTTAAACAATTTTCCCCTTGAATAGTATTATTAAAATAAGGAATATAAGGAATAAATCTAAAATAAATATTAAACCAATTAACATCATTTAATGGAGTTAAATTATAACTAGAATCATACAATTCTAATGATATAATTGAACTAGTACCAGCTATCATAGTTAACCCTCTATTATATACATCAGTACCTGTAATTATTTTATTAATATCACTTATAAATGAATTAATATTAGGCCTAGAAACAACATTATATTGTAATTTAAAACCTTGATAACTTCTACCAACATCAGTATTAAATGTAATTAATGCTTGTGGTGTATTAGTATTACCACGAGTTAATACATTTAATACTAAAGGATCATAATAACCACTAAATGAACTAATTAAATTAAGAGGTGTAACATCTAAATCTGAATCATATACTCTTAATAAATCATTCCCTAATTCATTATCTGTATGTAAATAATCAATAGCGGAATATTTAACATATAATGCATTATTATCATTTGTATTTATAAACCATTTACAATTTTCATTACTTTGATAAAATAATAATTCTTCACTACCATCACTTATTATACCACTACTACTGGTTAAATTAGTTAATCCACTACAATAATAATGAGTATTCCATTCAAATTCAGCTGATGCATGAATTGAAGCGGTAGAATGAAATACTAATGTAGCTGAATTAACAAAATCTATATTACATCTTGTTTGTACAGACATAGGGGCATAATATTGTGTACCTGTACAATTTGTTAGAATATCCAGTCCTGTTATATCTCCATTATTAGATAATCCTTGATAAACTTCAATATAAAATAATTCTTGCGATTGTATAGTATTAGGTAATACATTTAATCTAATTGATAACGTTACTGGAGTTTCAATAGCATCAGTATTAGGAGCTATATGAACAATTTGTATAGAATCTTGATAAGTACTAGTTAAATAACCAAAATCCAGTTTTTCTTTATAAGTTTCTATATTATTAACCATAGTATCAGTTGTACCACTATTAAAACTCCATTGCATATCAAATCCAGTACCTGTAATAGTATCATCGTTATCAGTTACAAAGTGAATACTAAAGCTCCAACTATCAGTATTAGTTAAAATCAATTCATTTAATGTAGGAGGATGTGTATAATTAAATTTAGCTATTAATGTTGGTTGATTTGGATTATTAATAAGATTTGTAGGATCAATACCTGTTACTGCAGATATTCTTCTAGGAGAAGGATAATCTGTTATTTGTGCAAACTCAATAAACATTTTAATAGGATCAGTATCAGGACGATCATTATTAGCCCAAATTTCAATATAATCATTCACTGACCCTATATCAAATCGTGTAAATTTTAATTGTAATCCATTATATTGTGTATTAGTTTTTAATAATATATTAGGAGCTATTATACGCCAACTACAGTCTAAATTTTTATAATAATTATCAGTGGCTTTATTTTCAGATTTATCACTAACAAAACCTATAATAGATGATAATATTATTTGTTCATGATTAGTACAATAAGATCTTGTTATTCCATTATCATCATTTTCATTAATTGAATTTATTTTACGAGGAAATGTAGGTAATACTGTATTTGTATTTGTATCGATCATATAATATGAATCATTACTAAATAATAAATAGTAGTTTAAATTTGGATGAAGATCCTAATATATATAAAATCAAGTACAATGAAAATTGTATTAAAATGAAGTTAGTAACTAATATTATTATTTACAATGTAACGTAAGGGTATATATGAAAATAATATTAACCATATCATCTATTATTTGAATATCAGGTGATGCTACATTAGGATCATATGATTTAAAATAAGTATTAATATCAACAGGCCAATTCATTGTTTCATCTAATTCAGCTAATTTTTGACCAGATAATGTAGCTTGACGACTAACAAAATATGGTGGTAATTCACCTATTGCTGTACCAGTACCCCATAAAAATGATGCAAATGCAACTTTCATCAATATACCAGCAAATGTTACTGGAATATTAGATGAATCATCAGGACATTGAAATGCATTTGGACCCTCTGTAGGTACATTTAATGTATCACATTCTGTTACGGCTAATGTTACTTTCGCTATAAATGGACCTAAATATAATACAAATGTATGTAAACCTGTACCTAATCCAACACTAGATAATATTCCTAATCCAATCCACCATAAGGCAAAATAAATATAATGTTCAGTTAATATTACATAAGGACGTTGTGGACCAGGAATTATATATAATAATATTGATGCTAAGATTGTTGTTATTAATGAATAAAATAATCTTTTATGTGAAAATAAATAATGAATTGAAGTAAGTATCCATTCAATTACAGCTTTGGAAAATATTATTAAACTTGTTATGGGAGCTTTAAATACTGTTATATTACGACGATTTAATTTTAATTCTGATTTTAAATTTGATAATTGTTGAGTTGGAGAAATTGTATTAGAAGATAAATCTTGTTGAGATAAATTACGTTTTCGCAATGATTCTGCACTCATTCTATATGTATTATTTAATTATTAAGTGTTTATTATTGTATTAGTATGACGTGATATATTATTTTTATTTGGTTATTAACAATGCATCGATAAATTGTTTAAAATATTATTAAGAATCTATTACTATATAGTATTATTTAATGAGTAGAGCTTCACTAATGAATTAAAAGAGTTAAGATGATGTTTGCAATTAATAATATCGTAACAAAATCGTTCAATTTTTCAACAATAAAATCAAAAAAACCAAAGCCAAAAATAGGTTAGCGGAAGTTAATGCGATAGCTAAATAATTAGCTAATGTAACAAATAAACAGTGTACATATATTATTAATTTAGTTATACTTTATAATATATATAATTAAAACCATGTCTGAGTCATCATCATCATCAACAGATAATAATCAATCGTCATCTAATACAGAATGAACAAATTCAACTAATAATAATAATGTCACTAATAACAACGATAATAATACTTCAACTACTAACAATGCTTCAACTAACCCAAGTAACAACAACGATAATAACGATGCAGATAATAATCCTCCCCCTCCTCCAACAATTCCCGCTAATGAAAATCTAATAGGTGAAGGTGGAATAACATTAATTCCAGCTGAAATAAGTGACTTTATTGAGGGTTCAGAGATATATGTTAGAGGTAAAAAAGCGATATGTTTAAGATTTGATTATCCTCATGTTTATTGGCGTTGGAATGATATGAAACATGATAGTGAAAAACATCGTAGTTTTACAATGACTCCTCATATATTTGCTGTTGATCCATCTACTAGACAAGCTAATCAATCAGGCAATAATAATAAACAATTTAGTGAAACTGAAGGTAAGAATAATATTAAATAAGTTTATATTGCGTTTGGATTAAATACTATTAAGCATCGAAGAAGGGTATCAACTTGTATAATAGCAATAATAATGAAGCTATAACATCACCACCTAGTAATTTTTTAATACCACTGTTCAGCTGCTCAATTTATTGAACCATTCAGTTAATACTTATAGATTTCAATCCTATAATATTTCAATTCTAATATTCCATACCAATTTCTAACTTTCTTCGACGCTAATGATAATCATTACAAATCAAGCGGCAGTTCGTTCCAAATCGCATTTCTTCTGAAGGGTTTTACTAACGCACAGGTTGTTTTTATATTTTATTGTTTTCAAACTGAAGATGAACCCGATTATTTACCAGCTCCACCTGTTGAAGATGATGAAGATTCTAATAATTCTGCTTCAAATAATAGTAATAATAGTACAAGTAATAATTCACCTCGTATAAATACTAAACCGTCTATTCCATCTCTTAAATTACCTAAACTTGATATATCATCTCCTAATATTAGTAATGATATTGCAACACCTATTCCAGTTCATCCTCATAATGATAGTGATCGTTCAAACGATGCTAATGATACTAATTCTGGTGCAGGTCGATTTCGAATGAAAATAACAACTGGTTTAGAAGATGAAGAGTTAGAATCAACAATTAAAATAGAAACTCCCAGTGATTATAATAATAATGGCGATACATTTGTTAAACCCAAATTAAGCTTAAATCTGGGATCTGTTACTAACAATAATACCAATAATAATAATAGTATGGCTGATACTCCAAGTAAACGTTCTCATCATCGTTCATCCAGTGATGTACATTTATCAGTAACCAAGCAACCTAGTAGTAAAGGATTATCCTTACGTCCATTAGTTTGTCCTGATCCTGAATCTCCATCACGTGGATTAGCTCAATCTATTGAAAATGCCAATAGTGCAGCAAGTAAAGCCAGTAAATTAGCATTTTTTGCCCAACAATGTACTCAATTAGAAGATTATTTATATGTAGCTGGTAAAAATATAGCTAGTAATTTACAAATATTAAGAGAACATGGTATTACAGATATTGTAAATTGTGCTGGTGATGTATGTGAAAATTGTTTTGAAAATGAAGGGATTAATTATTTGCGATTCTTTTTATTAGATAGTGCTAGTGAAGATATAATGTGTGTATTATATCCTGCATTTGAATTTATAGAAAATGCTAGAAATCAAGGGAAAAAAGTATTAGTTCATTGTTTTCCTGAAGACCATCAAATATTAACTAATCAAGGATGGAAATATGTTAATGATAAACAATCATTAAATAATAAAAATAATAATATTAAAATCGCGTCATATAATCCCAATAATAAATCAATAGAATATACTAATATACAATCATTTATTGAACAAACTCCACAACAAAATAATGGTCCATTTGAAATGATTGATGTTTGTGATGATAATAATCATATATCATTATCTACTACATCATTACATGATTGGTATGTCAAAATTAACAATCATAAACATTATCAAAAAATTAAAGCAAACCAATTATTAAATCATAATAGTAAACCAATACAATTGCTTTGTAATGCAGCTCAAGGATTAAATATTCCTATTTCAAATCATAATCTCGCAACCTCTTATACTAATGAATGGCAATATTATACATCTAATGAATTTCCATTTGTAAGTGTATTCGGATTCAATAATAGCAATCAAATCGAAGCCTTCACTAAGTTATATGGATTTTGGCTGATGCAGGGCACTTTAAATTATTCATCAAATTCATTAGTCTTTTCTACTTCTTCACACAATAACAATAGCACCTGGATCCATGAAACATTATCACAATTAGGATTACTACAAGGCAAAGATTTCAATATCCATAATCATCAACAAAATATAACCTATATTATTACGCCCATTTGGTGGAATTATTTTAATCAAACTCACCCATTCACACACAAAATACCATTAACTCATAATCAATTATCAGAGCATATCAAATCCAATAAAAATATACTCAGTTGGGTATTCAAATTAGGTAAAGATCTATGCAAATCATTTTTGCAAGGCTTAACTACCTCTGATTTATCTTTATCACACAGTTCCAACAATAATACTATTTGGGCTTCTAATGAGTCTATTAGAGATGAATTAACAATAATAGCATTGCATGGTGGTTATTCAACGCATTTTACGTTAGCCTATCCAGCCGGAACTATCATTAACAATTCTCTTCATAAATATAATA
>JAULBW010009318.1:0-13200 GCA_032358265.1 Vaucheria bursata
CAATTATGCAACAATAATATCTTACATCATGTGTTAATAGTCAGTCAAGGACCTAATAAACCTTCATTTCATTCTCAATTCAATAAAGTATTAGAGTTGATTGCCCTCAATACCTATCATAATTGCTCTATTCCGGTCGTTTATATTTATAATTGTTCAATAATTGATACATTATTAAATCAATTCAATTTGAATCATAATACTATTACAGATGAATTGAATAGTACCAGTCATTTTATTTGGAACTCGAAGCAGTTAACCCAAACCAGCATTAATAATATTTTAAAGCAAATAAAGCCAACACAACAACCAAATATCAGTAACACATAAATTTTCTCATACACTAGTAATCAAGCTGTTGGAGAGTTATTGGTATCCTCACAAATATCAATATCAAAAAGCATCATACATATATTAACACAACTAGTTCAGCAGTGCATTTTATTGGACAATGGCACAAAGTATAGTGGCGTGTATAACGCCTATGTGAGATATTGTTTATAAACAGTTGTAAATAAATGCATATAATTAGTTGAATCTAGGAAAGCAATATGTGCAGCGCGTCCGATTAATGAATCTAGGTTTAATCTTTTATTAACAAATGAAATATCAAATCTTTTAAAGTTAATATTATTATATTGAGGAGATGATAATGGAGATAATAATGCTTGAACCATATATTCATATGCATTATTCTTCTTTTTATCTTCAACTGTTATAGGATTATTCGCACTTAATTCAATTCTAGCAGAATGAAAAGGAGCATATTTATCTTGAGTTGAAGCAATTAAGAATACATTTCTAAATAATGCCAAGCCAGGTTTATTAGATAATTCATATAAAAAGCATTTGGTTATATCACTATTATCTGTTAATGATAATTGAGATAAGGAAGTGGAATTATTCCATTTCTTTAACACCCATAATCCTGTATTTAACATTGGATTTGCACTGCCAATGTAACCCTGTATAACAGTAAATATCATAAAAAAGTATGGTAAGTAGGTATGAATAGGAAAATGAAACACAAAATAATATAAAGGTAATAAACTTACTAGATGAGGTGTTCCTAGACTAATATAAGTATATAATTTATTAATATAGGGTTGTAATGTGGATTTAGTCAAAGCTGTTCTTGCTATTATTCCACCTAATGAATGACAAATAAATGATAATTTACTTAAATTATTATAGCAATTCTGATTTATAAATGAAAGTATTTCATTAGCCAAACGAGTTCCCATTAATGAAATATCCCCTTCAGTTAATCCTTCATTACTTGAAGATGTTAAATATAAAATATTATTACAATTACTACTTTTAGTATTGTTGGAGAATAATAATAATAAAGAATTTCTAAATAATCTCATATCCCAACTATTCCCTTGATATCCTATAGTATATAATTATAGTTATATAAATATGTTTGGTTAGAATTATCCTTAAGTTAGGCTACACAACAAAAGTATATAAGGTTGCTTACCATGAACTAATACTATTACATGTTTGCCATCGTTATTATTATTATGATTGTTATTATTTGATCTAGGAGATTTAGGTAACCAACGCTTACGAACCTTTTTATTTTTATCATCATTAATATTATTACTACTTGTATTAATGGAAATTTTGCTATTGTTAGATTTTGTGTTAGTTGTAGAAATTGTATTTACATTAGGATTGTTATTATCATTATTAGAAATACGAGTAGCATCAGAAGCTATAGTTATACAGGAATTGTCTTCTTTATCATTATTATTGTGATGTTGTTCGGAATGGCGAGGTGGAGTAATCGATTGTGAATAATGTGTTGTATCGCGTGCATTATTACACGATTGTAATGAGCTATTGGTGGATTCGTCAAGAGTGGATTGGACCAGTTTTGAAGTAGAAATGGTATGATGGTTATGATTATGTGTTGTATATGATATAGTTTGGTTAGATTGTTTTTCTTGATCAAAATGTGATTCAATTATTTGAATTTGACTTTGTAATTTTCCATCATTATTACAATGATCATATTTTGCATTATGATTGTGTTGATTAATAGTTCGGCGATTGTTTCGTTTGTTGTCATCATTGTTGCTGTAATTAGAATAATCTTCTTCAAATAATACAACTTGTGATTGTATTTGATATTGTGGATCCATATCAATAATATCAATATTTAAAGTATTAGCAGCATTCTCTGCAGCTTTTCTAGCTACTTTAGCAACGTTATTATGCTCAGATTGTAGATTATTATCAGATAATCTCCATCTTTCATCTAGACTAAACGACTGTTTAAATATTAAATAATTATACTGTTCGGTTAATAACCTATTGTATTTCGCTTTTTTATATTGATACAATTTATTGTTTATTAAAGGTAATGCATTAATAAAATCATTCCATAAATCAAATGATTGCTGAGATATATATTGCAAATTACTTAATAATTCACTACTCAAACGATCATAATAATTCATTACACTCTTATATGACTTATCGTTATCATTATTTACATTATTACTATTGTTATTATTATTATTACTAATATGTTGCAATCGAGTGCTATGAGTCAATTTTTCTAATTTAGGATTTTGGTACATTTCACCCAACCAACCTAACAAACATTCTTCACTATCAACACTATTCTCTAATTCATCACTTGATGAAGAATCACAATCAGAATCATTACCACTCTTATTATTATTATTATTATTATTATTACCAATATTAGGTATAGGTTGGTTAACTTTATTAGAATCAATTTGTTGATGTTGTTGTCTTAATCGAATTTGCTTAATTTTGTTGGTTAGAGTTATGTGAAGATTGTTCTTTTTTTGATTTTTATTTAAGCATTTATTAATATATAATTGAAATAGAATAGCCAATTGATTATAACTTGAAATAAGATGAGAAATAAAATAATTGTGATAACGATCAAACATATTACATAATTCAGTAATACTATAATAATTAATTGAACCATACAATAAACCAGGAAATAATACACATGCTAATGGAGGTAAACTGTTCAAATACAGCATAAACGAATTATCATTAGAGATATTTGGATCATTGGGATGAGGTACTGTTATAGTGTTAATACCACTCGATATGGTAGATGTACTCTGCATATTGTTACCATGAATATCTATATTGTTGGTTAAGGAATGATTGATATTATGGTTTTTATCCGAAATTTGATTTGTTTGTGTGTGTAAAGTAGTGTTAGTTAGGCTTATACTCCCTTTATTATTGGTAGGGGTTGGTATGTTATTAATTCCTGCAGCTAAAGCAAGCGATCCCGTAGGTATATTATTATTTGTATTGTTATTATTATTATTTGGTTGAGTTGTAGTATTATTTGTTGCAGTTGTTGTATGTCCATTTATATTTTGAATAGCTGTAAGTAAAGCGTTAGCATTGATATTAAATAGACTTGATTTCACTGTAGTAATGCTGTCTCGAGTATTCGAATTATTTTGATTGGCTGAAATAATAGAATTGTGTTGTTTTGATATTATATTAACACTGGTAATATTGGTATTTATTGAATGATTATGATTTGGCTGCTGATTGAAATGCATTAAATTATAATTTTTTTTCGGTTTAAATCTATATTCCATTAACATTGAATGAATTGTAATATTTGCAACACAATAGTGTTGTTCATCAAAAATAACTGGAATGTAACTATTAATACATTTATTATAAATATCACATATTTCATACAGTTTAGTAGAAATACATTTCATTTCATTTATTGTTGGAACATTTTTCCCTTTAGCTATATCAAGACTAGCATATTCAGCATGTAATAATTCTATTTTTAATTGAATATTATTATGAAATTTTTTATTAACAGCATTTAATTCCAGACGAAATAAACAGGAATCATTTAATAATAATTCTTGTTCACAATATTGTATACGATAAGTCTTACTAACAAAACAATTATTTATATCATCTATATAACTACTATATACTGGTAATGATATATTACTAGCATTACTACAATATTTAATATTATTTGTATCATTATCTAATATTGCATATGGCATCGATAAATATTCATAATTAACATTATTAGAAGAAGAATTAGAATTATCATTACTTGTATTGTTATTATCATTATTATTATTTATATTATTTTGATAAATAAAGCTAGCTCTACAAGCATAAAGTCCTTGTCTAAATAAATCAACATTAAATAAAGTATGAAAATTAACTACAAATTCAAATACTCCTAATAAATTAGCACTATTCTCTATTATATTTAAACTAACAGGACTTAATATATTAGGATTATTATTTACATTATAACTATTATTATTATCTACAGTATTTGTTAGAATAGTAAGATTAGCAGCAGTATTGCTATTGGTATCTGTACTATAATCAGCTATCATCGACAATTGTAATTAATCTATAAAAATCATTTCATACTTATAATTGTATTCGCTGCCAGTTCAATTTCAAATATCCAATTATTGCCAATTATATCAAAGGGTTTTAGACAAATTAGAACTAATTGTATCATTAATAACTAATAACTATAAAATAAATAATTGTATTAAATAATTACTTACTTTGTTACAAATAAAGGTATTTCTTAAGGTTAATTTTTGACTGTGCAAAAAATGTCAAAAACAGCTTTTCAAGCAAGAGAAGTTGTTCCTGTTCAACCTAAGCAACCTAAGATTAGTAATAATGTTAATATTAGTGCTTCTAGCTCTGGTATTAATAATAATAATAATAATAACAATAATAATACTATAACCTATAATAATAACTATAATACAACAAATCAAAAAGAAGAGAAAAAGAATGAGAAAAGTGAAAATGATGTTATGAGTGATAATGGTAGTGATAATTCTACTACTAGTAGTTTATCTTCACAAGATAGTATAATTATGCGATCTAAAAATATAAGTAACTTTGTTAAATCCTGTAAGGAACAAGCTAAAAATACAAATACCGAAAATACTTTTGTTATCCCTATTAAAAATGCAAAAGAATGGAGCAAGAGTTTTCTTACTAAAGATAATAATATTAAACCCTTTTGGCAATTAAAACCCATATATTTAAAGTATTTAAATATGCAAATACACAATAATCCAAGTTTTGGAAATAATAAACGTGATTATTTATTGAAAAATTTAGTCCCTAAAACAATTTATATTATGAAAAATGATTCATTTTGGAAAAGTACCCCAGATCAAACACATTGTTTTGTTGTGGAGTATGAAAAAATAGAAGAAGCTAAGCTAGTAATGGATTACTTATCAGAAAATAAAGTATATTTTTATGTTAAGAAAGACTCGATGTTATTTGTTGAAATTGGACCAATATTACCATATGAGTTTCAAAATGATTGTGATAAATTATTAGCCTATTTTTTTAATGCATGGATTTATAGGAACAATTGAACATAATAGATATAATAATAGAAAAGCTACAGCTGTATTATATAAGAAAGATGCTGAAACGTTATTTAATGTACCATTCTTCAACAATAATAATTATAAAACCACCAAGTTTTATTATAAAAGAATAATTAAAGCTGAAAAGAAATTATGTACTCATTGTCAAAGCTTTATTCATACTAAAGATAAATGTAATAAATTAGATACTAAAAATACTAGTGAAGAATTCTGGTGTAAACAATGTGGTACTTATCATAAGATTAAAAGGGATATATTGGGTCATTATCTTTGCGAAAAAGATATTAATCCATGCAGAATTTGTGGTGATAAACATTTAGTTAAAGATTGTCCTAAATTAAGATATAAATTAGATGAAGAATATATGATAAAGATGAAACAAAATATTGATAAAAGAAAAGCTAAAATTAAGTTAAATGAATTTAAGCAAGAAATCCAAAATAATAATGATCTAACTACTGTAAATAAACCAGAACAACAAATAATAAATAATCAATCCAAAAACTATGGTTCTGTGGTTATTGATAATACCAATACTGAAATTATTAAGCAATTATTAAAACAAAATGAACAGTTATTAAAACAGAATGAAAGTTTAACAAAGGATCTTAATAAGTTAAAAATACAAGTTAATGAATTAAATGGCAAAGTCTTTAATAATCCACCAAAAGCTAACAATGTCGATTCGACCCCTTTAAGTAATAGTAATAACAATAATAACATTAGTAATAATGATAGTAATAATGGTATTAATAGTACTAATAATAGTTATACAGTCCCAGCAACAAAAAATAAATCATCAAAAACTAGAACAGCAAGTGAAAGAACACCATCCAAAAATCAATATAACCATGAAACATATAATCCATTATCCTTATTATATGATAGTGATGATAATGTGGATAATAAAGATAAAGACGAGGATTTTGTTATTAGAAACTCTAATAATAAAGATATTAATGAATCTAATATTAGCACTAGATCAAGCTCTAAGAAAAATAAATCAAATAGTACAAATGCCAGCCAATAGAAAAAATAACATTAAACAGATCCAACCAATACATTATACAACAAAAGACGAATTACGCATTATTTACTTTAATATCAATTCATTTAACAACCAAAAGAAACAAGAATTAACACTCTCTATTGACAACCTCGAGTATCTACCTCATATTGTTTGTTTATTAGAATGTAAAATCAACCATAATAATTATAATAATCAGGATGAAATAGACAAGTTTTTACACTTACAATGCTATAAACATATTTATTTTCCTAGTAAATTACCACACACAGGAGGAATATTATTCTATATACTAGAAACTATTCCATTTGAGCATGTTGATTTATTTGATTTGGATCATAATAAATTAAATACAATAGATTCAACAGATTTAAAATGGATAAAAATTAAATATAATACAGCAAATCAACTCTATAATAATGAATTGTATATAGGAGGAATATATATTAATCCTAAGCTTAATAATAATAATGATTTACAAGTCATTTATCAAAATATAAAAGATATTAATTCACATAATAAACTATTTATAATAGGGGGTGACTTTAATGCTAAGCACAAAAACTGGAATAATAATGTTAACAATCAATTAGGAACATCTCTTAATAATAATATCATATCCCCAATTTCAAATATTAAATTATTAAATTCGTATAATATAAATAAAAACCTTATTGAATGGACACATAGTATTAATGATCAACAAGAATCTGTAATTGATTTAGCAATATTAAATGATATTAATGTATTTAAAGAATTTAGAATAAAAACTGAGTGGAGTGTTACTAGTAATCATAGACCAATAGAATGCAAACTAGTAGGATTTAATAATTTACAAACAGATCATAATAATAATTCATCAGAAATAATCTTGAATCAATTTTATAAATATAAGTGGAACATAAATGATAATACAGATTGGGAGTCATATCAGTATGAATTGGATTCGATTTTACAATATTTTGTTGATGAATATAAACAACAACTAAATATTGATAATAATAATCAGTCTAATTATACAAATATTAACCAACAACTTATTGATGAAATATGGGATAAATTTAGTTGTTCAGTATTACAAGCAGCAGAAATAAGTATTGGGCTTAAATTAGTTAATCATAAGCATAAATATTGGTTCATTAATCCAGAAACAAATAAATTATTTAGATTAAGTAGAAAACATAGAAGGTTATATTATCGCTATAAAAGGTTTAATGCCAATTCTAATATTACTAAACATCATAAAAAACAATATAATTTACATCACCATTTATTACATAAATCAATAAAAGAATTAAATAATAACAATTGGAATAAATTAATTCATAATATACATACTGATCCCACTAACAAACGAAAGCTCAATAGGGTTAATTTTAAAATATTTAATAAAACAATTCCACAAACTATTACTAATTTATCCAATATTCATAATTATTCTACAAATCAAAAACCAAATAATATAAATGAATCATTAAATAATTTAGCACAATTTTATTCTGATATATCCACCATTGATTATAAAAATAACGATAACAATAATAATCCCAATAATAACATTGCTAACTTAATAACTAATAATGATAACTCATCAATTCAATTAGATAAAATAGAGGAATACTGTAAAAATATAGTTACTGATACTGCATTAGGTCATGATAATTTTAGCCCTTATTTCTTCAAACATGGGACTAAACTCATGTTTCAATGTTTATTTTATATATTTGATATTATATTTCAAACAGGTATATTACCACTTTCTTGGACTAAATCTAATATATTCCCTCTATTCAAAAAAGGAGATAAAACTAATGCTAATAACTTTAGGCCAGTTAGTTTAACACCAATTGTTGTTAGGTTATATGAACGATTATTATTACCTAAAATATGGGATGTATTAAATAATAATAATGATGATAATAAAAATTATGTATTTAGTACAGTAAATAAATATCAAGCAGGCTTTAGGCCTAAACATGGAACATTGGATAATTTATACTGGTTTTTATCAATATTAAATAAAAAGTATAATAATAAACATTATAAATTAACACCAACAAGAAAATATTTACCAGTAGCCTTTTTAGATTTAACAAAAGCCTTTGATAAAATTGATCATAATAAATTAATAATTAAATTACAACAATATGGATTTAAAGAAAATCTATTAAAGTTTTTCAAATCATTTTTAACTAATCGTTATATTAGAACTATATGTTATAATTATAATTCGGATTGGTTCCCAATTAATTGTGGTACCCCGCAAGGTTCGGTATTAGGGCCAATTATATTTAATATTTATATTAATGATTTAATTACAAAAATTAATACAAACAATAAATGTTTATTGATAGCTTATGCAGATGATTTATTATTGATTCCAACTAATTATCATCAAAATATTAAAAAACAATTAGATAATTTACAATCTGAGTTGAATATATGTACACAATGGGCATCGAATAATAATATGAAATTTAGTAATGATAAATCTAATATTATGTGTTTTAATAATAGTAATAAGATTGATCACGAAATTAACAATTTACTATCCAATATTAAGTTATCTGACTTTTTAATGAAAGTCGTTGATAATTATAAATATATGGGAATTATATTTAATAATAATGTTAGAACAATATTTAAAACTCAAGGTGAAGAATTAGTTAAGAAAATAAGTTCAAAATCAGCATTAGTATGTAGAGTAATTAATTCACATACACCTATTAAAACAGGTATTGATTTAACTACATTATTGATTAGAAGTGTAATTTGTTATGGTTTTCCATTAATTAGATATAATAAAACAATAATTGATAAACTCCATTCACTCTTATCATTATCATTAAAAAGATCATTAGGTTTAAGTTATTTATCTAGTACACTAGCTGCGTTACATGAATGTGGAGTTAGTAATTTAAATATATGGCAACAACAATTACAATTAAATATGGCTAATAGAATTAGTAAATTTAATAATAATCATATTAGTAAAAGAATATTTTATAATGAACAATATAATAACAATATGAATGTTGATAATTATGAGTATGATAATAAATATCCATATATTATTGATTTAGGCTATGAAATTAAATTAATGGAAAATAATAATTCTTACTTAGTAAATAATAATATTAATCATACAAATGTTAATAAACAACAATTAAAAGAACAAGGTCTTATACAAAGTTTTAATATATTAGATAACACTAATAAAGCAAAATTACTATGTAACCTTAATAAACCCATTCAAAATCCCAATAATAATAATGCTAACAATGTCAATCTAAATAATAACAATAATAATAATCATAATAAAAATCTTAATGGAAAAGTAAATATTTATATTAAGAAAGATGAAACATTAATTTCTAAATGTAGATCCCAACTTCGTCATAACTGTATTAATAGTAAATATCGTTTATATAGATTTAATAAATGTAATAATAATTTATGTGATTATAAACAATGTAGTGATAATAAATGTGTTGAAGATATTCAGCATATACTATTAAAGTGCCCAAGGTATAATAATGAACGATTAATACTAATACACCAATTAAATATTATTAATCTGCAATTGAATCTACATACCATATTAATAAATAAATATGTTAATGTGAATAAAAGAAATGTATTAGATTTATTAGAATGGACAGGGAAATTCATATATTCAATCTATAAGATTAATAAACAATTATTTTATTGTGTATAATTAGAAAAGGAGGAAGGATATTATTATATTAAATGAATATTATGTATAATATTAATGTATACTATAAGTATCTATTTTAACAATTTAATCTTATTATTACAATCTCGTATTACTATAGCTTAATATGGATTGAATGTATAATTTATTATTTTTATTATTATTATTATTATAATTTATTAGTTATTATAACTATTAGAATTAATAATTGATGTTAATGAATATGCTGGTAAGGCTAAGCCTTTTCATTACATTAACCAATCTTTATTAATAAAACATGTACAAATAAAATAAAAAAATAAATAAATAAATAAATAGAGCTATAAATAAATATTAAAGTAATTTAATGTAACTACAACTGTTAAATTTATAATGGATATGATAATGTAGCAAAAATTCAACAATTAAGCAGAGATATCTAGATAATGCAGATCGACAATACTGCAATAATAGTAATAAATTAATTATAATAATTGATACGGGGAAAAGTGAAAATAGTTTCATAAAGCAAATATTTACAATTTAATATTTGTCTTCATAAAGACATGCTAATATATTACAAGTTTAATACATGATTTTGGCTTTGTTGAAGCACACTTGAATGAGTTGCTGCTAAATTGATTTGATGAATTTTATAATGATTATAGAATGCTGGATCAGTCTATGGCGAATGTAGTTTATTAGATTTAGTTTATAATTTTGATTTAATATTAGTTTTATCATTAAATGTAGTAATATAAGGATATGCAACTAATGTTAAGAAATCATCTAATCTATCATTATTAATCATTTGTGTATATAATTTAACCGCTAAAGGAAATTTTCTTTTATTATAAACATCTGGTGTTAAACTTGTCTTTAATTTCTCCGATTCTTTTTTAATAATATTATTAACATATTGTTTATTTATTTTAGTACCATCAGATAATGTAGCTGAATGTTTAATCCATTGCCATAATTGACATCTACTAATTTCAGCAGTAGCTGCATCTTCCATTAAATTATGTAATGGTACACATCCTAATCCACTTAACCAAGCTTCTAAATAACATATTCCAACATCTACATTTGATGCTAATCCTTCAACAGTAATTGTACCTTTTTTACCTAAATCTAATAATTCTGAAGCAACTACTGGTTTTTCATCACCAAGATGAGATGATATTTGATTAGGAGTTTTCATATGTTCATCAAATACTTTCATTGCTATTGGAATTAATGCTGGATGAGCAACCCTATTATTCAAATAAATTGCATTTATATATATTTGAAGTTAGTCTCACAATGCAATTAAACATAAATGAAATTGAATACAAGAATATGATTAATTTTTGTTACCAAGTTCCATCATGTCCTCTTTTAACTTCTTGTAATTTATCATTATAAACTTTATCCATTGCCATTTTATTTGCTTTTTCATCATTTTGTACAGGAATTTGAGCAGCCATACCACCCATAGCATGTACACCTCTACGATGACATGTTTGTATTAATAATCGAACATAATTAGCCATAAATGGTGTACTCATTGTCACTTGAACTCGATCCGGTAAAACAAAGTTTTTATTATTGCGAAATTTCTTAATTGTACTAAAAATATAATCCCAACGACCGCAGTTCAACCCTGCGCTATGTTCTCGTAATTCATATATTATTTCATCCATTTCAAATGCCGCTGTAATAGTTTCAATTAATACTGTAGCTCTTATAGTACCACTAGGAATATTTAATCTTTTTTGTGAATATAAAAATACATCATTCCATAATCTAGCTTCTTTATGTCCTTCCATTTTAGGTAAATAAAAATATGGTCCAGTACCTTGTTTAATTAAATTATGAGCATTATGATAAAAATATAAGCCAAAATCAAATAATGAACCAGACATTACATCTCCATCTATTAATATATGAGATTCTGGTAAATGCCAACCACGAGGACGAACAAATAATACTGATAATTCTGATTTATTATCTTTTAATTTATAATTTTTATTATTAACAGTATGTGTAATAGTACGATTAACAGCATCTACTAAATTAATTTGCCCTGATATTAAATTATGCCATGTTGGAGCTGTACTATCCTCAAAATCAGCCATATATACACGAGCACCACTATTTAATGCATTAATAACCATTTTTCTATCAACAGGTCCAGTTATTTCTACTCTTCTATCTAATAAATCCTTAGGTATACTAGGTCCACGCCAATTCCCCTTTCTAATATGTTCAGTTTCAGGTAAAAATGTAGGTAATTTACCTTTATCAAATTCATTTTGTCTTCTTTCTCTATCTGCTAATAATCCTCTTCGCTGTTTCTCAAATTTTCTATGTAATTCAGCTAAAAATTGTAATGCATCACTAGTTAATATAGAAGAATAACCTGGTTTTATAGCACCACGAATTTGTACGCCTTTAACATTAACTACGGACATTTTTATTGTATATGATATTAAATTATATATGAATGAGTTGTGTATTATAAAATTAAACTTGATTGATTATGTGTAAATTTAGTTATTGTATTTGTTTACTGATAGATAAGCATTAATTATAATTGTTGTTGACAATTCGAGTTTATTAAAAAAATCTCAAATTAAAGGCTACGAGAGCTCAAATATTTAAAGAGAGGATCCCATTTCTTGTTTCCTTAATTATCGAGGAACCGTAAAACATTATGCTATAAAACTGTGTTATTCTAATATTTCATGAACAGCACTACAAATTGATACCAGTTATATGATATGAACATTTTGTTTAAGCTTGCAAATCTTGATCAGAAGTTGGCGATACTTTGTATGCTTTCAACTCTGGGAATACAGGTTTATATGGTATATTTTTAGTTTAATTCTATTGTACAACAGTTTATCTACAATTCAACGCTATCATATTTCTTATATAGTCGTGAATAAGTGCGTTAGGAAAAAACGAAAACCACCCTGCACGGCAGTTTGAAAATGTTAGGCACCGTTCAATTTAAATTTTTGCACAATTAATTAATATCTATATTACTATGGTAGTTATAT